>CAMPDV010000583.1:0-226499 GCA_946699065.1 Loxodes magnus | reverse complement strand
TAAATATCTTTATTCTTTCTGAAAAACATTTATGAACATTTTTCGTCTTTACACTTTTCTTTATTTTCGACTTCTCATTTTTACTCCTTGAATATTCTTTTGATTAACTTCGAAATTTTTAAATATCTTTATTCTTACTAAAATACATTTATAGACATTTTTCGTCTTTACTCTTTTCTTTATTTTCGACTTCTCATTTTTACTCTTTGAATATTCTTTTGATTAATTTCAAAATTTTTAAATATCTTTATTTTCTCTAAAATACATTTATGAACATTTTTCGTCTTTACACTTTTCTTTTTTTTCGACTTCTCATTTTTACTCTTTGGATATTCTTTTGATTAATTTCTAAATTTTTAAATATCTTTATTCTTTCTGAAAAACATTTATGAACATTTTTCGTCTTTACACTTTTCTTTATTTTCGACTTCTCATTTTTACTCTTTGAATATTCTTTTGATTAATTTCGAAATTTTTAAATATCTTTATTTTCTCTAAAATACATTTATGAACATTTTTCGTCTTTACACTTTTCTTTATTTTCGACTTCTCATTTTTACTCTTTGGATATTCTTTTGATTAATTTCTAAATTTTTAAATATCTTTATTCTTACTAAAATACATTTATAGACATTTTTCGTCTTTACTCTTTTCTTTATTTTCGACTTCTCATTTTTACTCTTTGGATATTCTTTTGATTAATTTCTAAATTTTTAAATATCTTTATTCTTTCTAAAATACATTTATGAACATTTTTCGTCTTTACACTTTTCTTTTTTTTCGACTTCTCATTTTACTCTTTGAATATTCTTTTGATTAATTTCGAAATTTTTAAATATCTTTATTTTCTCTAAAATACATTTATGAACATTTTTCGTCTTTACACTTTTCTTTATTTTCGACTTCTCATTTTTACTCTTTGAATATTCTTTTGATTAATTTCGAAATTTTTAAATATCTTTATTCTTTCTGAAAAACATTTATGAACATTTTTCGTCTTTACTCTTTTCTTTATTTTCGACTTCTCATTTTTACTCTTTGAATATTCTTTTGATTAATTTCAAAATTTTTAAAAATCTTTATTTTCTCTAAAATACATTTATGAACATTTTTCGTCTTTACACTTTTCTTTATTTTCGACTTCTCATTTTTACTCCTTGAATATTCTTTTGATTAACTTCGAAATTTTTAAATATCTTTATTTTCTCTAAAATACATTTATGAACATTTTTCGTCTTTACACTTTTCTTTATTTTCGACTTCTCATTTTTACTCTTTGAATATTCTTTTGATTAATTTCGAAATTTTTAAATATCTTTATTTTCTCTAAAATACATTTATGAACATTTTTCGTCTTTACACTTTTCTTTATTTTCGACTTCTCATTTTTACTCTTTGAATATTCTTTTGATTAATTTCGAAATTTTTAAATATCTTTATTCTTTCTGAAAAACATTTATGAACATTTTTCGTCTTTACACTTTTCTTTATTTTCGACTTCTCATTTTTACTCTTTGAATATTCTTTTGATTAATTTCGAAATTTTTAAATATCTTTATTCTTTCCAAAATACATTTATGAACATTTTTCGTCTTTACACTTTTCTTTATTTTCGACTTCTCATTTTTACACTTTGAATATTCTTTTGATTAATTTCGAAATTTTTAAATATCTTTATTCTTTCCAAAATACATTTATGAACATTTTTCGTCTTTACACTTTTCTTTATTTTCGACTTCTCATTTTTACTCTTTGAATATTCTTTTGATTAATTTCGAAATTTTTAAATATCTTTATTCTTTCCAAAATACATTTATGAACATTTTTCGTCTTTACACTTTTCTTTATTTTCGACTTCTCATTTTTACTCTTTGAATATTTTTTTGATTAATTTCGAAATTTTTAAATATCTTTATTTTCTCTAAAATACATTTATGAACATTTTTCGTCTTTACACTTTTCTTTATTTTCGACTTCTCATTTTTACTCTTTGAATATTCTTTTGATTAATTTCGAAATTTTTAAATATCTTTATTCTTACTAAAATACATTTATGAACATTTTTCGTCTTTACACTTTTCTTTATTATCGACTTCTCATTTTTACTCTTTGGATATTCTTTTGATTAATTTCTAAATTTTTAAATATCTTTATTTTCTCTAAAATACATTTATGAACATTTTTCGTCTTTACACTTTTCTTTTTTTTCGACTTCTCATTTTTACTCTTTGAATATTCTTTTGATTAATTTCTAAATTTTTAAATATCTTTATTCTTTCTGAAAAACATTTATGAACATTTTTCGTCTTTACACTTTTCTTTATTTTCGACTTCTCATTTTTACTCTTTGAATATTCTTTTGATTAATTTCAAAATTTTTAAAAATCTTTATTTTCTCTAAAATACATTTATGAACATTTTTCGTCTTTACACTTTTCTTTATTTTCGACTTCTCATTTTTACTCCTTGAATATTCTTTTGATTAACTTCGAAATTTTTAAATATCTTTATTCTTACTAAAATACATTTATAGACATTTTTCGTCTTTACTCTTTTCTTTATTTTCGACTTCTCATTTTTACTCTTTGAATATTCTTTTGATTAATTTCTAAATTTTTAAATATCTTTATTTTCTCTAAAATACATTTATGAACATTTTTCGTCTTTACACTTTTCTTTTTTTTCGACTTCTCATTTTACTCTTTGAATATTCTTTTGATTAATTTCGAAATTTTTAAATATCTTTATTTTCTCTAAAATACATTTATGAACATTTTTCGTCTTTACACTTTTCTTTATTTTCGACTTCTCATTTTTACTCTTTGAATATTCTTTTGATTAATTTCGAAATTTTTAAATATCTTTATTTTCTCTAAAATACATTTATGAACATTTTTCGTCTTTACTCTTTTCTTTATTTTCGACTTCTCATTTTTACTCTTTGAATATTCTTTTGATTAACTTCGAAATTTTTAAATATCTTTATTCTTACTAAAATACATTTATAGACATTTTTCGTCTTTACTCTTTTCTTTATTTTCGACTTCTCATTTTTACTCTTTGAATATTCTTTTGATTAATTTCTAAATTTTTAAATATCTTTATTTTCTCTAAAATACATTTATGAACATTTTTCGTCTTTACACTTTTCTTTTTTTTCGACTTCTCATTTTACTCTTTGAATATTCTTTTGATTAATTTCGAAATTTTTAAATATCTTTATTTTCTCTAAAATACATTTATGAACATTTTTCGTCTTTACACTTTTCTTTATTTTCGACTTCTCATTTTTACTCTTTGAATATTCTTTTGATTAATTTCGAAATTTTTAAATATCTTTATTCTTTCTGAAAAACATTTATGAACATTTTTCGTCTTTACTCTTTTCTTTATTTTCGACTTCTCATTTTTACTCTTTGAATATTCTTTTGATTAATTTCAAAATTTTTAAAAATCTTTATTTTCTCTAAAATACATTTATGAACATTTTTCGTCTTTACACTTTTCTTTATTTTCGACTTCTCATTTTTACTCCTTGAATATTCTTTTGATTAACTTCGAAATTTTTAAATATCTTTATTTTCTCTAAAATACATTTATGAACATTTTTCGTCTTTACACTTTTCTTTATTTTCGACTTCTCATTTTTACTCTTTGAATATTCTTTTGATTAATTTCGAAATTTTTAAATATCTTTATTTTCTCTAAAATACATGAACATTTTTCTTTTTTTTCGATGAACATTTTTCGTCTTTACACTTTTCTTTTTTTTCGACTTCTCATTTTACTCTTTGAATATTCTTTTGATTAATTTCGAAATTTTTAAATATCTTTATTTTCTCTAAAATACATTTATGAACATTTTTCGTCTTTACACTTTTCTTTATTTTCGACTTCTCATTTTTACTCTTTGAATATTCTTTTGATTAATTTCGAAATTTTTAAATATCTTTATTCTTTCTGAAAAACATTTATGAACATTTTTCGTCTTTACTCTTTTCTTTATTTTCGACTTCTCATTTTTACTCTTTGAATATTCTTTTGATTAATTTCAAAATTTTTAAAAATCTTTATTTTCTCTAAAATACATTTATGAACATTTTTCGTCTTTACACTTTTCTTTATTTTCGACTTCTCATTTTACTCTTTGAATATTCTTTTGATTAACTTCGAAATTTTTAAATATCTTTATTTTCTCTTAAATACATTTATGAACATTTTTCGTCTTTACACTTTTCTTTATTTTCGACTTCTCATTTTTACTCTTTGAATATTCTTTTGATTAATTTCGAAATTTTTAAATATCTTTATTTTCTCTAAAATACATTTATGAACATTTTTCGTCTTTACACTTTTCTTTATTTTCGACTTCTCATTTTTACTCTTTGAATATTCTTTTGATTAATTTCGAAATTTTTAAATATCTTTATTCTTTCTGAAAAACATTTATGAACATTTTTCGTCTTTACACTTTTCTTTATTTTCGACTTCTCATTTTTACTCTTTGAATATTCTTTTGATTAATTTCAAAATTTTTAAAAATCTTTATTTTCTCTAAAATACATTTATGAACATTTTTCGTCTTTACACTTTTCTTTTTTTTCGACTTCTCATTTTTACTCTTTGAATATTCTTTTGATTAATTTCGAAATTTTTAAATATCTATATTTTCTCTTAAATACATTTATGAACATTTTTCGTCTTTACACTTTTCTTTATTTTCGACTTCTCATTTTTACTCTTTGAATATTCTTTTGATTAATTTCAAAATTTTTAAATATCTTTATTCTTACTAAAATACATTTATAGACATTTTTCGTCTTTACTCTTTTCTTTATTTTCGACTTCTCATTTTTACTCTTTGAATATTCTTTTGATTAATTTCTAAATTTTTAAATATCTTTATTCTTTCTGAAAAACATTTATGAACATTTTTCGTCTTTACACTTTTCTTTATTTTCGACTTCTCATTTTTACTCTTTGAATATTCTTTTGATTAATTTCGAAATTTTTAAATATCTTTATTCTTTCTGAAAAACATTTATGAACATTTTTCGTCTTTACACTTTTCTTTATTTTCGACTTCTCATTTTTACTCTTTGAATATTCTTATGATTAATTTCGAAATTTTTAAATATCTTTATTCTTTCTAAAATACATTTATGAACATTTTTCGTCTTTACACTTTTCTTTATTTTCGACTTCTCATTTTTACTCTTTGAATATTCTTTTGATTAATTTCGAAATTTTTAAATATCTTTATTTTCTCTAAAATACATTTATGAACATTTTTCGTCTTTACACTTTTCTTTATTTTCGACTTCTCATTTTTACTCTTTGAATATTCTTTTGATTAATTTCGAAATTTTTAAATATCTTTATTCTTACTAAAATACATTTATGAACATTTTTCGTCTTTACACTTTTCTTTATTTTCGACTTCTCATTTTTACTCTTTGAATATTCTTTTGATTAATTTCTAAATTTATAAATATCTTTATTCTTACTAAAATACATTTATGAACATTTTTCGTCTTTACACTTTTCTTTATTTTCGACTTCTCATTTTTACTCTTTGGATATTCTTTTGATTAATTTCTAAATTTTTAAATATCTTTATTTTCTCTTAAATACATTTATGAACATTTTTCGTCTTTACACTTTTCTTTATTTTCGACTTCTCATTTTACTCTTTGAATATTCTTTTGATTAATTTCGAAATTTTTAAATATCTTTATTTTCTCTTAAATACATTTATGAACATTTTTCGTCTTTACACTTTTCTTTATTTTCGACTTCTCATTTTTACTCTTTGAATATTTTTTTGATTAATTTCAAAATTTTTAAATATCTTTATTCTTACTAAAATACATTTATGAACATTTTTCGTCTTTACACTTTTCTTTATTTTCGACTTCTCATTTTTACTCTTTGAATATTCTTTTGATTAATTTCAAAATTTTTAAATATCTTTATTCTTTCTGAAAAACATTTATGAACATTTTTCGTCTTTACACTTTTCTTTATTTTCGACTTCTCATTTTTACTCTTTGAATATTCTTTTGATTAATTTCAAAATTTTTAAATATCTTTATTCTTACTAAAATACATTTATAGACATTTTTCGTCTTTACTCTTTTCTTTATTTTCGACTTCTCATTTTTACTCTTTGGATATTCTTTTGATTAATTTCTAAATTTTTAAATATCTTTATTCTTTCTAAAATACATTTATGAACATTTTTCGTCTTTACACTTTTCTTTTTTTTCGACTTCTCATTTTACTCTTTGAATATTCTTTTGATTAATTTCGAAATTTTTAAATATCTTTATTTTCTCTTAAATACATTTATGAACATTTTTCGTCTTTACACTTTTCTTTATTTTCGACTTCTCATTTTTACTCTTTGAATATTTTTTTGATTAATTTCAAAATTTTTAAATATCTTTATTCTTACTAAAATACATTTATGAACATTTTTCGTCTTTACTCTTTTCTTTATTTTCGACTTCTCATTTTACTCTTTGGATATTCTTTTGATTAATTTCTAAATTTTTAAATATCTTTATTCTTTCTAAAATACATTTATGAACATTTTTCGTCTTTACACTTTTCTTTATTTTCGACTTCTCATTTTTACTCTTTGAATATTCTTTTGATTAATTTCGAAATTTTTAAATATAATTATTCTTTCTAAAATACATTTATGAACATTTTTCGTCTTTACACTTTTCTTTATTTTCGACTTCTCATTTTTACTCTTTGAATATTCTTTTGATTAATTTCGAAATTTTTAAATATCTTTATTTTCTCTAAAATACATTTATGAACATTTTTCGTCTTTACACTTTTCTTTGTTTTCGACTTCTCATTTTACTCTTTGAATATTCTTTTGATTAATTTCGAAATTTTTAAATATCTTTATTCTTTCTAAAATACATTTATGAACATTTTTCGTCTTTACACTTTTCTTTATTTTCGACTTCTCATTTTTACTCTTTGAATATTCTTTTGATTAATTTCGAAATTTTTAAATATAATTATTCTTTCTAAAATACATTTATGAACATTTTTCGTCTTTACACTTTTCTTTATTTTCGACTTCTCATTTTTACTCTTTGAATATTCTTTTGATTAATTTCGAAATTTTTAAATATAATTATTCTTTCTAAAATACATTTATGAACATTTTTCGTCTTTACACTTTTCTTTGTTTTCGACTTCTCATTTTACTCTTTGAATATTCTTTTGATTAATTTCGAAATTTTTAAATATCTTTATTCTTTCTAAAATACATTTATGAACATTTTTCGTCTTTACACTTTTCTTTATTTTCGACTTCTCATTTTTACTCTTTGAATATTCTTTTGATTAATTTCGAAATTTTTAAATATCTTTATTTTCTCTAAAATACATTTATTATTAATTTCGTCTTTACACTTTTCATTATTTTCGACTTCTCATTTTTACTCTTTGAATATTCTTATGATTAATTTCGAAATTTTTAAATATTTTTATTCTTACTAAAATACATTTATGAACATTTTTCGTCTTTACACTTTTCTTTATTTTCGACTTCTCATTTTTACTCTTTGAATATTCTTTTGATTAATTTCGAAATTTTTAAATATCTTTATTTTCTCTTAAATACATTTATGAACATTTTTCGTCTTTACACTTTTCTTTATTTTCGACTTCTCATTTTTACTCTTTGAATATTCTTTTGATTAATTTCGAAATTTTTAAATATCTTTATTCTTACTAAAATACATTTATGAACATTTTTCGTCTTTACACTTTTCTTTTTTTTCGACTTCTCATTTTTACTCTTTGAATATTCTTTTGATTAATTTCTAAATTTTTAAATATCTTTATTTTCTCTTAAATACATTTATGAACATTTTTCGTCTTTACACTTTTCTTTATTTTCGACTTCTCATTTTACTCTTTGAATATTCTTTTGATTAATTTCTAAATTTTTAAATATTTTTATTCTTACTAAAATACATTTATGAACATTTTTCGTCTTTACACTTTTCTTTATTTTCGACTTCTCATTTTTACTCTTTGAATATTCTTTTGATTAATTTCTAAATTTTTAAATATCTTTATTCTTACTTAAATACATTTATTACTAATTTCGATTTTTTAATATTTTTATTTTAGACTTCTCATTTTTACTCTTTGAATATTCTTTTTATTAATTTCGAAATTTTTAAATATCTTTATTCTTACTAAAATACATTTATGAACATTTTTCGTCTACACTCTATATGCTGATGAATTTGCTTTTTATGAAACATTCATATTGATATTAATATTAATATTTTGGATTTACTTATATAATAATGCAATTAAAAGAATAAGAAAGGTTTATCATAAGTATATTTGAAGACTTATAATAGTATAAATATTAAATTAAAAGGATAAAATGGAAAGCATCAAAGCACTTTTAATAAAGCTAATAATATAAGATGAAATAGATAAGATTATGTATTAAAAGGTCTTAAATTTGGTGCTCTACTAGGATTAAAAATTTTAACTTTCAAATATAAATTAATTTTTTATTTCATAGGAGTTAGCCCCTATATTAATTGAACATTTTCAATATCTGATGTAAAATTCATTTTACCTAACAAAATAATAATTAATATAATTAGCAATTTGTAAATAGAAATTGTTTGGTGCTTCAAAGTTTGTCATTTTGACTCCACAGTAGCGTTCAACTATTCTTTAGAAATTAATAATAAAGTTAAAATAGAGGAAGATAATTAGTTGATGCAACCTAATTTAAGTTATAAGATTGCAGTAAATAAGCACTTTTTTTATGTATCTTACATTTAAAATTCTTTATACTTGTTTATTTTTTAACTAGATATGTTACTTTATCATAAAAAATTTCATTGGATTAATAAAAATCGCATATATCTTTTATTTTCCTTTATGCATGCTAATTACTCTTTTTTCTGATTTTATGCGAGAGTTTATCAAACTAAAAAAGAGATGCTTACTCGATATTATATTTCGAAGCTTATTTATTAAGCTTTTCTTTTTTCTTAAATAAGAACATATTCTTTAACTCGTTACGAATCTAATCTAATTAAAACTTTCCTTTAAAAAATAAGTTTTTTTTTAAGTAGAAAAAAATGGATTAACCTCTTCGACTCTCAAAAAATTAACTTAGAAACCTAAGTAGAAAAGCGGCAAAAGAAATGTAGAAAAAATATTAACAATAGGAGGAGTCAAGCTCTTCTTCAGAAGGTAAAGTTATGGTAGGATAAATAGAGATAAGTTAACCTAAAAACGAAACTAATCAAAAACTTTAAATTTAATTAGACCAAATGTAAAAAGTAATCTCAAATTATGAAGAAACAACTTACAACTTAGGCGAAAAAATACGTGAACTAATGAGTAACATAGAAGATTAGAACAACGAATTACTAATACTTAGAAGATAACTTATTTGTAGCAAATTAATAACGGAAGAATAACTCTGAACTAAATCATAATAAAACTTTAAATAAGACACAAAAATGGAAATAGAAAAAATACCAATAGAATTAAAAACAGAATTGAATCCAGAAAAAGAAATGATTGCTACAAGTTTCATTAAAAGATTAGAAAATATAGAAAATAAATTATCATAAAAAAGAACGAAATAAAGACAATAATACAAACTTTGTTGATGTTGCAAATAAAATCAACATATTTTAAAAAACTGTTGATAATGAAAGAAAATAAACGAATAAGAGCAGAAAAGAACATGGAGACAACTCAATAAACTATGAATAACTCCAACAGGGATCTACAAATAAAAGCTTTTTGCAAGACCACTTGAACGGTTACAGTGGTAACCTTCCACTTAATAAAAAGGTCGTGGATCACACCCACGTTAAAAAAACTGTCCGCAGGAACTGGTTGCAATTCTAGAGAATGCAAAACTCTACTAACTTTAAGTATATTATTATTATTATTAAAACTTTCCTTTATTAATTTCTAATCAAAAAAGCACCAATAATACCCTAGCTATAGATAAATTAGAGCATTCTATCTTTTGCATAAGCTTTCCCTCTTATTTTAAATAGAAGTCTAATTGCTAATTTACTATTGTAGTCGACTAAATCTTAAATCTAGGATTTAGCTATTGGATTTAATTTTCTATCGAATTTCTAAAAGTTTTCATTTATTGGAGTTATTTAATTTATCAGAGATTACAGGATTATTACTGTCAAACTTTGAATTTTCCTTTAATTATTTCAGCTAAAACGAGACACTCATTTAAATACTTTTGCTTTTAAATTTATAGTTTCCCTTTAACTCCTTAAATTAGCTTAAAAGAGATCTTAAATCTTATTTTATCTCTCACTGCTATTACAGAACTCTAAAAGCTCCTTATTGTTCCTTATTAAATCTACTTTGGATTAAATAGAATTTAATTAATATATTCGGCTACTCTAGTGAGTAACTAGCTAAGGATATTAAAATAGCAAAATTAATCTAAGAATTGAAAGGAAGTTATTTGAGTCTTAACATAATTGGGAATAATCAAAAAGCCATTAAAAGGATAATAGATGGTAAGTGCTAGCTCTCAAGTTGTGAACAAGAAATAAATTCTGATGTAATAAATAAATTTAGATGCATGCAAACTAATAAAAGTTATGCTGTCATAAAGCATAAGTAATAGCCTTTATAATAGTGCATTTATATTTATTTGAAATGAAAAACTGAATCTATGAAGGTTAAAATATTTAACTCTAATGAAACTAAAAAGTAAAGTGAAGCTTATCTTTAACGGAATTTTAAGCTCCGTCGCCTTTAATTAGATTTAGGCTTATATTTCTGGAAAGGATTTTATCGAACTTCCGGTCTCGTAAAATTTAAGACTAGAGGCTAGAGCTTTTGACTCGTTTGGCTATAAAATAGCATACTAGTTATCATGCAATGTTTAAATGAAGCTTGCCTTTGATCTGTTATGATGAAAATTTATCAATTAGTGAAGCATGCAATACCAATAAGACTGCTATTTCTTTGAAAGGAAGTTAATTATCATAGGATATTCTATTGGATCTGCAAGTGACTACTGTTACCAGTGATAAAAGGAAATAATCTAAATCAGTCTTGATAATATAGCTTAAAACTATTTAGTTCCAATATATATTTATAGAAGAGATTTTGATTTTGGTATAATGAATATACTGGAATCTTTCTACCTAGATTGAAGATGTCATATCTAATAATAGGATATAATATCTTGGTCTCGAAGCATGTCTCCAGAAATTTTAAATAACATAGTTTATTATATTAATTCAAGGACCATATTAATAAACTCTTCCTTGCTTACGACAGGAAATAGCAAAAATTCAACACTTATAGCTGTAGATTTGGACTAAAAAGCAATTAAACTAGCAAAAAGTATGTATGTAACTTAAGCACTTTCCGGAGGAAATTTTATCCTAACTCCATCAATTGGAAATGCATGAGAAACTTAATTTTATCTTAAAAGGGAATTTTACTTAAGATAGTGAGGGAGATTATCCTTTGAAAATTTATTACTTCTTCAAAAGGATATATTTTCTTAAGTTATAGTCCTAAAGAAAAGGAAATATTAATGTAATTGCCCTAATTTTAGAGTTAAAGGAACTAAAATCTACTAGTTGGAGTCAAAATATGTGATTAATTCAAGGCTTGAACAGAAGCTAGCTAATATATTTTTTCTAGATAGACTATCTTCAATATTTGCAATTAAATTAAAAGCTTAAACTAAAAGTAGTTCAACTCCAGTTTATAGTCTTAAAAGTTCCTATATGACTTAGTGATAGGAATGATTTAATTCGATTATCAATATTCTCTTACTGATGAAGAGGCTATTTTAAATTTACTAAACTGATAATTCTCAACATTTTACTTATACATTAAGTTATTTAAATTAAGAATTAAAATGTATTCATTTTGAAAAAAAGGAAAAAAGACTTGATATCAAAAGCAATGAATGCTTAATAGCTAAGATATGAAATGAAAGTGTCTATAGTTAAATTACATATATCTTATGCAATAATGAAAATTTGCTTTACTCATTGCAGATGCTTCTCTAATAAAATCCATTTGCTAAAAAATAATACTTAGATATATTGCAGAGGGAATAAATACTATTCATACTTAGGCTAATTAATGGAGATGTAAATTAATGAAATATTTTAATAGTTGGTTCTTCCTAGAAATGATACTAATAAAATTAAAAGAATAGATAAAAATAAACAATATATTTGTATATCTTTCGGTAATAAATCTGATTAAGAGATAAAAAGTAAAAATGGTTTGACTTTGATTAAAATAAAAATTTAAATCGAGGAAAAAGCGTTCAAAGGTAAAAATTTAGGTAATCTTAAAATAGATAAAAAGCTAGTAATAAAGGAGGAAATAGTAAAGAGCACTAAGGATTGTGCTAAATATTGTAAAATGACTTGGCTTTTTAAGTTTGATAATTAGTTTTAAGGGAATCTAATTTTATTTCTTAAGTTAGTGAGTATAAGACGAGGGTATAATGTTATTTACAGTTCGGAGAAAATCTCGATGAAGTTTATTAAATAAATTGTAACAAAAATACTTTATCAATTTATTCCTATATCTTCAGTGTTTTTTCAAAAACTCTATGCTATCAAAATTCAATAAATGAAGGGAAGTTAGTATACATGTATTTCAGCAATAATTTTTACAGCTTCGATATTTAGATAAAAAATTGAACTACTTTTATAGGAGAAGTTAAAATAAATACGTTGTAGGAACTAAGGCAATAATAAAGAACTGATAGATAATAAAATATAGAGATTTAAATCTTGGAAACTTATTTTTAAAACTTCTTCTATATAAATACAACAACAATATCTTAAAAGTTTGCATCGCTTCTAATAACTCAATGCTATTATAAATATATTTATGTGATACTTTTATATAACTAAATCCTTTCTTTCCTTTCATTATTAAAATAAAAAATTCATCTTGCCTGTGTTGTATAAAATCCTTTAGTAGTGTTAAATTGATAAAATTCTTTTAAGAAACTTGTGGTGATAACTTCTTTGAATAACTATTAGAACTACTTAAGCACTTAAAACTGCTAAAAGAGTGATATTGAGCTTAAAAAGAAAATGTTTAACTCAAAAGAGATAACTATAGTAGATGTAAACTAATTGGAAGGAAGTAGTTAAAATTTTTAATTTAGCTATGAGATAAGTATATGATACCATCTTTCAACATTCGTAATTCACCTTATAAATTTATATTCAATAGGCATAGTACATTATAATCATAAGATTTAAGCTCTTAAGAATTTAGATTTAAATATAGATATAGATAAAAGAAAAATACTAATATAGCAAAATATCCATTTTTCAAATATAAAAATTAATAAAAGTTGGTTGAAGTAGTTTAATTAAAGAAAAATACCTTTAATTTATGTGAAAAAAGAACTCGCTAAGAGTCTTTGAAATTCTAGGAATATATATGATTACTTTGATCTAAATGAATTTTGATCAGTATATCTATTATTAAATTTTATCTTTTTTAACTTAATATGGGGATAAATTTTAATCTGAACCTATGAAATGTTTATTATAATAAGTTTATTGTAACGTATCTCATTAAAATAAAAGAAGATATACGTTAGGACTCATATTATGAAAATTCCTTACAAAACATTGATAAATTAGATGAACTAACAAAATGAGACTTAGTTTTAAGTTAATAATGCAAGCTTTAGAAAATTAGTTAGCTGTCTAAAATAGCTTTATTATAATAAAAAATTTCGTTGTTCATAAAATAGAACACTTCTCATTGAGTTTGAATTATCATTTTACAGCTATAATTTAACAATAATTAAACTAAAGCTATAAACTAAATTTCTAAGAGCATAACTATAAGCAAAATTAAGGACATAAAAAAGGTTTAACAATGTTAAATAAGGTTATATTACTTTTCTATTTAATATAAGCCACTTCTCTAGCTTTCTAAGCGCGATGAATAAATCCTAAAAAGAAAGATAAATAAAAATTTAGAATATATAAATATGACTTATAAGAATAATTATATACCTTAAAATAAAAAGTTTATAGTGGGTAGTTAATTTTATGGAAACTATATAGATTTTTTAAAGTTATTCATATATAACAATATTTAAGTTAAACATTTTTGAAATACCTAAGAAAGTAATGAAGCACGAATGATCATTAAGCATAAATACATCTTTGAGAATCTTCTTATAGCCTTTTATCTTCTTACCATTGAAATTAAGCTCTCATCATTATTTATGCATTATAGGGTTTAGTATTATGATTTTATAAAGTTAATTTCTAAATGCTTTAGCGAAGGCAATTATAAAATTGTTAACTAATTCTAGGTCTTTGGAGTGTAGATTTAAGAAAAGTTAATATTAAACAAATTAAAATTATATTTATAAATGTCGTTTAGATCATCCTGTTCTCTATAGTCAATTGAAGAGGAAAAAAGCTCTCGTACTACATCGAATGGAAAAGTTTCATAAGAAAGCGAAGAAGATTTTGCTTTGTTTTAGCAAAGCGTTAATTTACCAACTTTGAATCCTTTTTCTACGCTAAAAATGCTTGAAAATATCATTCCTTAAGATTTGAATAACTAAGAAAGTTTGCTTGGTTCTGCTAGTCTTAGAGTATAAAACTCTAATCTTGATCTAGAGAAAAAAAAGTCTCAGTTGTTGTTAAAATATCGGGAATCTCCAAGTAAGAAGGAAAATCTTAGAGTATTTTAAAACAAACTGAAGCAAAAAATTAAAGACACAAGGAAAAGAATATCAACATCCAAATTTTAAAATAAATTTTCTTAATCATAGTTAAATACAAAAATTTCAAGATCTTTCGATTCATTAAGCGATTCCAAATTTTTATGATTAAATTCAGAATTCAAAGATTTGATAGATATCGACAAAAGTTAGCAAGATTAGAAAGATAACTAGTAAAAGTAAGCTGAAAATTTAAAAATGAGAAAGGTTAAGAAAATAAAGTCTGAAAAAGATAAAAAGTTTAAAATGTGTATATCAGCTGTCTTTTTTTTCGCAATAGGTATAATTCTAGCACGATTAGCCGAAATTTTATTAGATTAACTTTAATTTAGTTATTTTTAAATAATTTATTAATCTTGATAATAGCTTTAGCTTGTAATAGCCCTGTCTTTCTTTTTTATTTATTTGTCGAATTTCTTTTATATGAAATTAAAAGTTTCTAAACCTTTTATTAATAAAGAATTTGGAAATTAATTTTTATATCTACTTCAAGTTTTTTATGCTCAACTAAAAGGAAAATAAGATACTTAATCTCCAATAATTATAGGAGAGCATCTCTTATAATAGAATGAGGTTAGATGAAAAATTTATCGCTTAAATTAGATTTTATTTTAGACTATTTATAATTTCTAAAAAAGCATGTATCTTTAAAAATAATCATTAAACCTCTATTTTTATAATATGTTACTAAAAAAGAGTGGGTTCATTTTATTTAATATCTAAGTTCTAATATACTTGTAATAATGCTTAATAGCCTGACTAATTTTTCTTTGTACTAATGTAGAAATAGCTTAACGCAAATAAGAAGAATCTAGAAGATTTATTTGGTAATATCATGTTATTTTATCTCAAGTAGCATTTACTAATCTAAAATTTAGCTTTTTATATATAGCTATTTAGTATTTCATTTTAATTCTAAGTATTGAAATAGATTATAATAAGTGTATTTTTAGCCTATGCAATAAATTTAATTTATTTTAGACTTTATTGGCTATGGTTTTTTCTAACTTTTTTAGAAATACCATGCAATAAAAAGGAATTCTAACTATTCATTTATATTCTATAAAATTCATCAATGTAAAGCTAGAAATAAATCTTAATAGTTTTTACTGAAAAATGTCATTCAAGGAGCTCTAAAAAAATAATTTAAGATAATTATCATTAAAACTACTCATTTGTGTAAAGGGAAAACTAAATAAATTCCTTAATTATTAACAAATTAAGGTTAATTTTAGAATATAGGCTTTAATTATTACCTTATATAAATTAATTAGCTAACTATACTAAAGCAAACATATAAAAATACTAAAATCCTTACATTAGATATAAGTACTATATAATGATCTAAATATAGTGCTATTATATTAAGTTACTACTCTTTTAAATATTTATCTTATATATTTAAGTTGATAAAATCTTTAAAATAAAAGGATTTTGATAGCATTTGTTTATGATTAACTTCAATTATATTAATAAATTTTCTCAACCATCTATCTTAGTTTAGTTTTGTTTAAAACATTACTAATTATAATTATTTGTTTAAAGCTACTTGAACACTAAATTAGAAACTAGATAAATGGAAGCAATGTGATTTTTCCATAATATTGATATATATGTTTATAGTATATTATATTTCCTTCTAGTTCTCTGCTTATCTATTTTCAAATATTACCTTTAATATGAGTATAACAGGTATATATTCTTATCTTGATACTCAATCAATAAAAATGAAATAAGTATCTCAATTTTTATTATCAATATACTTATGAATTATATTTAACCTTTTGTAAAATCAACATAATAGAATTATTTTTATTATTTAAGTATTAAAGAAAAAAATTAGTTTAATTTGATATTTGTTTCAGATATATGATCAACTAAATTAATATCAGTATAATTTAGTTATTAAGCAGTTTAGATATATTCATATATGCTAAAATATGCAACCATTAGTAGGAACATTTCTTTCTTTTTAATTAGTATTTCATAAAAGAAATTTTATACTAACGGAATAGAAGAATATAAAGCATAAACTGTTGACTATACAAGTTTCTAAAAAGTAATTTAATATGCTTCATCCAATAAATTATTAAATATACTCTTTTATTTTAAATAATATAGACTAAAGATAGTAACAACTTTATATATGCTATATTCCATTTGCTTATTGAAATGAGCATGTTATATAAATAAAATCAGACATTATTAAGTTGAATCAATTTTATAAACTAATGTGAACTATAGCACACTATTATTTTAGCTTTGATATTTAATCTTCAATTTATAGTAGCTTTATTAATACTGTTAATCCTAAATAGCTAGCATTTTTTCGATTCAGATTCCAATCATTTAATTTCTGATTATTTGGAAATTAGAAATTATTTCTTAAATAGTGACTATTTAGATTCCTTTATTTTCTTAATTATTTGAAAATTTAGAATTATTTACATTTGACTAATAAAAGCAATATATTTTTCTTTTTACTCTACTGAATGATATGTTTAAGTGTTAAGTTTCAAACTTAGTTTGTAATTAGAACTTATATTCCATTTCTTTAAACTCAATCATTTATTTAAATCACTTTTATATTTATTAACTAACTTAAAATAAAATACAACCTTCACTTTAAAGCTTTCCCTTATTTATTTCATTTTAGTTACTCTAATATATACTTAAATTGTAATCAATTATTTGCATAGAATAGCATTTTATAATAACTTTATTAGTTTAACTTAAATATAAATAAACTTCAAAAGATTTACCAAAAATAGAAAGGAGAAATAATACCAGTTTATCAAAATTAGTTACTGTGATAGCTATAGTAATAGAAAGGAAATATAGAACGCTCTTTTCAATTAAAATCCTTTTTTACTCTCTAGGTATGAAATGCTATCTATTTTATCTTATAGATGAGTTTGAGTGAAATAAAGGAATTAGAAATTACGTATGCTATATTGAAGAAAATAAAAGAAAGATATATTACTTAAGAAGTAATTATTAGAGGAATTTAATTGAAGTCAAATAGCTAAAATTAAGTTTGTGTAATTACATTTTGACTTAATATCTTGAATGCAAACTTAATAGTGAGGATTGTATACTATAATAACTTTAAATTTAACTTTGCAACTTGAAGTTATGCATGAGCAAATGTTAATTTTTTAATTATCATCGAAATCCTTTTTATTACATCTAAAATTTTATAAATAAAATAAGCTAGAAAAGATGAACTGATTGCAAATTATTTTATAATATAAAAACTATATCAATATTAGAATAAATAAACAATTAAATACTTATTTATAATCTGAATTATTTAAAGTTTTATTAATAGTTATTTTCTGTTTAAATTACCAAATTTATACTACTAAATTTATTTAAAATATACAATAAAATTTAATATTTAATTATTTATAATCTACTATGTCTTTTTTGAAGATAATTATTATATATGAGCTTTAGTTATTTTTTTAATTTTTAATTTGTTTTTTTGTATATAAATTTAAAATTTTAATTTTTCAATACTTTATTTATTTTAAAACTCTTATATAAAATTAAAAAAAGCTTTGATTATAGATTGTGCAGCATCTCGATGGTGAATAATTCTTTAAATTAAGTTATTAAAATGATAACCATTCTTTAGAATTATTTCCTAGTGATAGCTCTACCATCAACTGCCTTAACGGCTTTGTTAAAAATAAATCCCCAAAAGACCTAAGAGTCTGAGGATCTTTCAAATTTTTGTTGATTTACGCCTTAGTTTAAAGTTCCCACTTACTTCTGCTAATATTCTTTAACGGTTCTTCGCCTAGTGATATATTTCCGTTATCAAAATTTTGTCGATCACGGCGGAAAGTTTAATATTCTTTATTTAAATTAAATTAGATATACACTAAATGATTTAATAAATATTATTGATTTAACATATTTTAAATATATTTTTGTTTTTAGTATTTTCAAATATTATCTAAAAAGAATTATATTATTACTTTTTATTAATATATTAAGCTTTAATTATCTATACTTTTAAATTAAACTTTAATTCTATTTTTTATTTTTTTATTCTTAAATAAAAAGTTGATATCTAAATATTTAGCCAATAAATTATATCAAATTAAATATACTTTAATTATTTATTTATAGCATTTAATTATGATATATTTTAAAAACTTTGCTAATATAAATTAAAAAATTTTAAGTTTTATAATCCTTTTTTCTTAATTAATTGTTAATAGTTTATATTGATGTAATCAATTATTTAAATTGTTTTCTTTATTAATGAAATTCAGTTAAATAAATTACAAAAAAGAAAGAAAGTAGTATATTAAAGAAATAATAATTTATAATATTAATATTAGTGTGAATAAATTAATTTAATATAATTTTTATTTCTAGTTTTATTAAGAAAAGAAAGAAAAATAAAAATTACAGAAGATACCTTTTTTTACTTCTTATAAAATTTATTATAACCTGGGAATTTTATTCAAAGGTTTTCTGTTCTTAGTTTAACTACTGTAATTATTTAATTAGAAAGTAACAATTATTATAAAGTTTTTTTAAGTTTAGATTGCTTTTTAAAATTAATGTATATTAAAAAATTTTAATTTTTTGATAGAATAGATTTTATCAATAGGTAGCAGATTTATAATTTTTCCAAATAACTAAATTTTATTTATTGTAACTTTATTTTTATATTAAATGAATTTTAATATTGATTAATAAATAATTATGAGTTTTAATAAGGAAAATATTTTTGTTTACATATGTATTTATATTTAAATCAAATAATTAATATCTTTATAATCACAAGTTAATTACTCCTTTTATAAATTTGAAAATTATGATATCAATTAATCTAAATATAATCATTAAATTAGTTTCTGACTGAAATTACTTTGATCTAAATTTAGATTATTATAATTTATATAATTTAGTCAAAAAAATTATGTATAATGACATTTAAGTCATAAATTAATCTAATGAATAAGCATTTTATTCATTTATATTTAACTAATTTATTCATTTAAATTTCAAAGGATTTACAAGTATAATTTAGTTTCTTAATAAATCATTACTATTTTATTTATTATATTATATTATTTAAAGTAGATAAAGGAATAATTTATCCAATCATTATTTAATATCGTGTTCTTAATTAATTTTATAATTAATCCTACTTAGTTGAAAATATTTGAAATAATTTGCTTAGATGGATCCATAGATCCTTAAAGATTTAAATTATTTAATGACAAACTTATTTCATATAATTCCCTTGTCCTTAGCTTTCTACCTTGGTATATAATTAAGCCTTATTTTAACTTTTTTTAATATTAATGCTTAAAGTGATTATTCAAAGATTAGCATTATGGTTTTCATGAAGATGTTATTTTACTATTTAAGCAATTTTCTTTATTGCTTATCTATTCTCCACATGCTAGCATAATTATTTAAAATATCTAAATTTATAGCCAAAATTTTTGATACTTTTTAGATTTCATTACTAGAAAATAAGCAATAAAACTAACTCATCTTATGATTTTCTTTTATCTAAGAAGTTCATACACTTCAAGTTTATTTTAATTAATTTCTATATGCACTAGAAGACATTTCCTTCTATGGTATATAATGATTTTATTTCAATGTCTAGCATTAAAAGTTTTTGGCTATAACCACATAAATTATAAATATTTTTTCATCTAGCATTTAATAAATGTATCCTAGTAATTTATTTTTTAAGTTTAGTGTTTTCTCAATTAATATTTTTAATTTTTACTAAGGTTTATTTTCAGCTTTAATACATAAACTTGATAAAAGAAAAATTGGCAGCTTTAATGAAATTTTTCTCCTCTAATAATCAATTAAATTAAGTATGATTCATTATTTTATTTTATCCCCCCTATGATTTAAGCTTATTACTTTAAAAAAGCGTCAAATGAAAAAGGCTTTTATATCATTTATAAGCATTGTCAACCTGGAATAAACAAGTTAATTAAGCCATCTCAATCATTATTATACTAGGCCTATACTTTAATTACTAAGAATTATTAAAATTCAACGAAAATTAGTGTTATTTGATCACTATTTTTCTGGTTATTTTCTAGCTTAATAACAGAATAGAAGATATATCTATTTTTAGAAATACCACCTTTAAATATTATACTTATCAATATTTTTCCTCTTATAATACACTTTAAAACCACAATATCTTTACTTTTTTTCCTTGTACCTTAAAAAATATTTATCTAAGTTATTTTAATTTTGCTATCCTTTTCTTTAAGATATTTAATCCTACTTCTTTAACTTAATTTTTGTGCTTCATGTTTTAACTTTTTAGAAGCTTGAACATAATATTATTTAAATCTACATAGCCATACAAATTTACTAAAATAAGCTAATAAGATTAATAATTAATATTTATTAGATTTTAAGATTAGCTTGCTTGCTAATCTTATTTTTAATGGTGGTACTAAATTAATTTAAATATTAAGATCTATTAATATTTTTAAAGTATTTAGCTAGTTAAATTATATGGTAATTATAAAGTTATAAAATGAAAGCTATTTTAGTTGCTCTTCTCTTTACTTTGGGAATTTCAGAATTGAATGTTCTAATCTCTGGAGATTAGTAAGTTGAACTCCTCCTTATGAAAACCTAACTCTAAAGGCTAAAGCTTTTGAATAGTATACTTAAGATATAGAATACAAATGAACTTGCGAAGTATAATCAGAAGCATTTTAGTATGATGATAAGATACTAGATTATATTATAAAACATTGTAGTGCTTAAGGCCCTTAATTACTTATTTGTGCCTAATAATTTCCATTAGGAGTTTTACTAGCTATTACAGTAAATGCTTCTACATCAAATGGAAGATTTGGACTTAATACAGTCTAAGTACACATAACTCAAAATATTTCCTCTCCAGTTTCTATTAATCTAGAAGCAAACTATTTTAATATAGTAAACTAAGACTCTTTATTTGTCCTCTATACAAAAGTTAGTGATTCTAATTTTCAAATTTAGCAGATTTCTTGAACTTAAAATCCTGGGAATATTGAGGAAGTTTCTCTCTTCGAAACTAACTAAAAGTTTATCTTAGTAAATGCTTCTCATCTTAGTCCAGGTACTCAATATACTTATGCAATATAAGTATAAGATGCTAATAATTCTACCTTCATAAGATAAAAGGTAGTTTATGTGAATAAAGCTCCTACTTGTGGGTAATTTTAAGTGAGCCCTTAAATAGGATTAGCATGAGAAACTCTGTTCTAAATGTAATGTTTGGAAGGCAATGATTTAGAAGGAAATTATCCTCTATAGTATCAATTTTTCTACCTCACTAAGTCGAGTGAAGAATTACCATTAAGCGTAAAAAGTGATTAATCAGATCAAATTTTTAAGTTGCCTTAGTTTGCTAATTACTCTGACTAAAGTTTGATAGTAGGAGTAAGTATATGTGACTAGTTTGAAAGTTGCACTAAAATGTTATAAACTATCTCAGTGTATAAGTCACTTTGAGATGTTAACTACGAAATACAAAATATCAACCATAGATTCTTTAATTCTAGCTTAGAGAAAATTAACTTTTTATATGGCTTAGCTATAGAAATGAACTAAAACTCTTAGACAATTTTTAAATAGAACTAGATGGAGCTCTTGGAATAATTGTCTTCTAATATAAATACATTAGAATAGCAGAAAATAGCAATTTAGGGGTTTTAAGAAATTTATTGAATGATAGAACCTGAAGATATATAGAGATATATTAACTGCTTAGATAGATATCTAGATTGAAATGAGAACTAAGAGCTTAAATTTAATTAGCTAGATTCTATCATAACAATTATTGATAATCTATTGAATAAATAGAGTAAAACAAATCAAAGGTAGATGATAGATGAGAAGTAAATGAAGTATAAAAGCGATCGTAATAAAAGTTCCTTAAGGTAACTACACTAACCGAAAGAATATCTTAAGTCAACAATCTGGCAAATAATATAGAAATCTTCTTTACTTTTTGCAATGTCTAATTTAAAACCAAGTAAATGATATCCCTAAAAGCATTTATGAGTAAGATCGAATTTAAATTTGTCAATAGACATAGTTAGATAAAATCCCTTTTTCTTTGAAGATTTAGTTCCTAATTTTTAAGTTTATCCTATACCTGATTGAGGACATTTCTCTATATAAGTAAGTTTTAATAATAATCCTTGAGAAGATAGTTTAATTGAAGTGATTCATTTAGGTATAGAGATATACAAAGGCTGATAAATATATGATAACGACTCTTTTTCTAGATTAAATACTCCTTTGAAAGAATCCGTAAGTACTGATTATACACTTTATTTTTAAGAAACCAATATCGAAGACCTTGTATGCTGAATGTGAGATTAAGATTAAGAAATCTGAACTAATGAGTTTACATGCCTTTTATAAGAAACAGACTAAGATTTTGTATACGTTTGCAAATGTCAAAAGTCAGGGATTTTGAGAATAAATTACAAACTGGATTAAAGTTAAGAAGAGACTTAGTAATCGGAAAAGGAATAGGAGTTTGAAGAAGGTTTTGAAGAAGAGTTTGAAGATGATGAGGCCTTTGAGGAAAATACAATGCCATCTTATACCAAAGAGGAAGTTTAAAATATAAATGCGAATTATTAAAGTTCTGAAAGCAAGTCTAGTAAATAATTTTATGGTAAATCAATTCCATTTTATACAATTATATTTATCTCATCGATATTTACCTTTCTTATAATATTCTAATGTGGATATTTCAAATGCAATAACTCAAATAGTCGGAATAATGTATAAAGTAGTTAGTAAATCCGAGTTAATCATTCTACCTGGAAGAAGTTGAGTGATTATTTATCTCTAACTGGTCCGTGAAAAAATCCTCAATCTAAAAAAACAGTCAAACATATCTCTCTCCTTTAGATAGACTGAATAATAGCTTAAATCTGTTTTTTTATTAACCTTACTTCTGCATCTTAAAACACTAAGGAGAATAATCTTGAATAATAAGATTTCAACACTGCTCTATGAATAGCCTTTATAGTAATAATCTGAAAGACTTTAAACATCTGCTTTATTCTAAAGTTTTAAGGGATCTAGTGCTGCTTCATTAATAGTCAACTAGTAATATGGCTCGCAGTTACAAACTGGATATGCTTTAAATTTGACACTGATGAATACTCTCCCTGGCTTTAAAGTTTTCTAATCAGCTACTTCTTCTACCTTCTAATTTTAGACCCAATTTTTACATTCTTAATTATAAAGCTCATTTCTAAAATGTAGCTTTACTAGGTTTTGAATAATTATTCTGCAATCTAACCTATAAATATCCAAAACTCTAGCAATAATTTAGAGTTAACTAATGCTCCAGTATATTTGGCTTAGTAAGTATCTTCTAATACTCTAATGAACATTAGTAATAGCATAAAATAGGAGATTCCATTTGTCCAAATTAATTACTGCATTAACCCTTAGAGTAAAATATCTCAGTGATAGTCATAGAGCTCTAATCGAGAGTACACCAGGAATGGTTTAGGGAAGTCAACATAATAATAATAATTTAAATAATGACTTAAGTGATCATCTTTAAAACTCGATTTATATTCCATAACCAAATGAGAATTAATAAGCATCTGGTAGCTTTTCCTAAATGTTGGACGGAAACAGTTAAATAAATATACAAAGCATATAGGAAAATGATTAAGAGCTAAACAAGGATGAATTTACTCAGGTAGATTAGAGATTTAACAAATGATTTGGTTTATCTAATTAGCTTTTCTATTTTAAACAAACATATTAAAACATGTATAAATCAAGTTAGATAGTTAATTATCTATATATAAATTATTTTTAAGGTAAATTAGAAAAATATTTAAGAGTATAAAGTTAAAGTTGAGCGACGATGGTTTGAAGATGAATTACGATAATACTTTTTGTTTTTAAAATTTGATATTTATAAGCTTAAATTTGTGAGTTCATTTATTCCTAGTCTTTTGCATTTTTATACTTTATAGTTACGATTATTTAAATAGATAGTTGAATTAAATAAAGGGTAAATATTCAAATCATCAAAAACGCCACCGGGTGGACTTGAACCACCGACCTTTTGGTTAACAGCCAAACGCTCTAACCTATTGAGCTACGGAGGCTCTTAATAAACTATCTTTACATCCTTTAAATATTGTAACTAGATCTAACTTAGAAAAACCAGATTCCAAAAATTATAGTAAGAAACTAGAATATATCTAACTTTGAGAAAATAAATAGATCAAAAAATTATTTAGTCACTAAATAACTTAGCCCAAGAGTTCGAATCATTTCTTAAATTGTAGAATAAATTAATATCAAAATAAACTATAATAAAGGGATAATTTAAACTAATTTTCCTTTATCTCTTTAAAGCATTTTTTAAATATTTCAAAATAAAGTGAATCCATAAGCATTTCTCCTTTTTCTTACATTGTTTTATTAATAGCCTTGTATTATATGAAAAATTAAATAAGAGAAATAAATTTCTTTATACCTTTAATATTTCTTAATCCATTAATTTTGATAGAGGAATAAGCTACTTTAGTTAACTATTAACTGTAGATTAAAAAAAAAACCCGAAAATCTAAACCTTGAATTCTAACCTTAAAGATCAATCTTAAGTCTCAGTTAACTAACAAGAACCAAGAATTAAAAAAAGATAAATCTACTTCTGTTAAGGATTGGGAGATATGGAATTTCCTAGCAAACTGAAAAAGCTTGAGAAACCCCACGAGCAAGACATTATTTAGCTTTATTCATTAATTGAGAAAATGAATACCGAAATATAGATCCTGAAGGCGGAAAACTTGAATCTTCGGCTTCTTTTTTAAGATAGAAAAAAGGAAGATCAAGACTTGGTAAGTAAAGCTTAGTTTTAAATTGAAGCCTTAACTTCCTAATTTGAACTATTAGAAAAAAACCTAGAAGCAAATTAATAGAAAATTAAAGAAGAAATTCGATTACCAATCAAAAAAAACTAACTTCAGTCAGACAAGATGGAAATTGAAAAAATGTAAAACAGAATAAAAATTTTAATTCAAGCCCTTAATAAAACGTTGCTATTGTTGTCAAAAGGCTGGACATTTTTGAAAGTAATGTTCGAAGTGAAGAAGAGTGCTTGAGCAGCACCGTAAATAATTTGGAACATTTAGGAGGCTATATTGTAATTACTTTGGAGGTATTTACAGAAAGAAGTTGATATTAGATGATTCAAGTGTGACACTAATCAAGCAGGATCTTGGTAATTAATAGTAACAGAATAAATAGCTTTAAAAGGACAACAATGACCTTAGAATTTGTTTAGAGAATCTGGAGAAAGATTACAAGAAGATGGAAGAACAATTATATGAGCTTATTGAAGAGAAAGAAGAATTATCTCAGTTTGAAATCGATTCAGATGAAGACATGTACAGTTGAGTATTGAATATAAAAGCTTTTATTGTCTTTAATTTGAGGAAACATTTCCTCTAATTAAAGATGACCCTAACCCTTATAGTTAAAATTAATTAATTAATTAACTGTAGATTATATTTGGGAACTGCTTTACGTAAGTGTAGTTAGTAGAGATTCTATTGATCCAATAAAATTATAAATAATAGAGAAATAATTCCAAATTAAGAGTATTTAAATTAATTGATATAAAATATATTCAAAACTTATAAAATAAGCATTGATGGATTTTGATATGTTCTATAAATTCTTTACTCTAGTAGAAGAGAATTAATTAAGTAAAAAATCATCGATTAATTTCAAAACAAATGTAAACAAATTTAGGTTGTAAAAAACAAAAAAGTACTAAGACTTGTAGGTGAAGCTATAGATACTTCTTATGAAGATAATTATGCTTTTTGCCATTTAACAACATATCAGCAAAAAGGAAATTTATAAGAAATAATAAGAAGCAAACAACTATTTAATTAGCTTCCATTAGATTCATAAACTTGATTTTATAAAAAAAAATAGAGAAAAAGGAGAAAATGTCGGATTTCAGAAAGAGATTATTTCCTGTGGCTAAGAAATAGTAACATAGCAGATAGCAAAACTATGAGGATTAGAAAAAGCTACCAAAAACGACACAGACTGCAACACCAACGTCGGAGGTAAAACCTTGGAGCAGCTGAAGTCTGCCATATACAGAAAGTCCCAGATTAAATCATTATGGTTAGATGAGCATGGAGAACCTCATCAAAGTAGTCTTAAACCTCAAGGAAGAGGTTAGTAAATTTCATAAGGAGAATGAAAGATAGTAGAACAGATCTAGCACGGATTGCAAGATATTATGGATCTTAGAATGGAAAATTATGAGAGGGAACTTGACGCTCTATGAAAATATTAGCGAGATCAAGTCAGCTAGACGAACTCTTAAGTATAGAGAATTCAAGACCAAAGTTAGCAAATTAAGAACATCCTACAGAGATAGAAGAACAACTTAATTCAACTGAATTTAATAGATTAAAGCGTGGCTAATGAAAAAATGGAAATAGAAAAGTCTCAAATTAGAAATATAATAAATACCTAAAGTAAGAAAAGTGTACTACTTCTGTAAGATTTAAAAGCACCTATGAAAAAATTTTGAAGAATTCAGAAAGGTCAAAGAAAAGTCGTGGAGGTGATAAGTCTAATAACAAGCAAGAAAAAATGAAAAATCTGATCTTATGTGGAGAGAATGGAGCAGTTTATAAGTTGGAATAGAATTATGAATTGGAGGAGTTTTCTGATATAACTAAAGTAAACAATGTTGGAAGAAGGAGGGATAGAAGGACAGGACACGCGAGTTCTAGATCTCGTTAAAAACTAGATACTACAAACCTAAAATTTACTTTTAACGGTGATCTGCCAGACGTCGCAAAAAATAATAATAATAAATAAATTTGATTATAGAGCGCGTAGCACTCTCGTTGGTGCGCAGCTCTTTAAAAAAAAATGTTTCGTACTGACAAGAATGTTTGTTACTGATAAAATTATCAGATACTGATAAACCTTGTTCAATACTGGTATAATTATTCAGTACTGATAAAAATGTTCAATACTGATATAATTTAAGAATACTCGTAATCTTTAATACTTGTTGGAGGTCCAAGGACATGGCAGGATTGTTGTCTCATTGCATCACCAAAGCAGAGGACGACATTTGTCAATTATGGGTACTTAAATTCCCCACCTCTGATGAAGATGACCTTGTTGTTCACCTTCGAACAACTATGGTGGTTTTAAAAAATATATAATAAAATAGAATTAGTTTATTATATTTAAAGGAATTATGACTATTTACAATTAAGATTTACTTCCTAAAGATATTAAATCAACAAACATTTTAATGGATGAAAATGATTCTCCTAAAATAGTTTATTTTAATAATAGCTATAAGCAATAAAATAATCGCTTTTTATTAAGTTTTTATGCTTAATGGTTTGCACCAGAATAATTGATTTTCAAGTAAATCTCTCTAGTAATATTTGATAGTTAGCTTGTGTTGCAATTTAAATTTTTAACGAAGCATTACCTTATAAAAATTAAAAGGATTAAAAATAATAAAAATATAAAAAAGTAAATTATATCTAATTATCAGCTGAAGCATAAAAAGAAGCTTGTAGATCTCTTAATTAGATTATTCGATTATAATGATGAGATAGACCCACTAATTAAGAGTTCAAATGCCTTTAAAATAAATTAAGGAAAAATGATATACCTATTAAAATAAACAATCCACTATTATAAAGTTATAGTCGTAGTATAATAACTCTTAGTAGTCTTTTTAAAGCAACTATAATTTTATTAATAGTTTGTTTGATTTAAATATTCCTTTTTCAAAGACGTTAATACAATTTTCGTAAAATCAGAAAACTCTTTTTAAGAATTGAAACTATAAAACAGTTAAATTGGAATGAAGAAAGTTGAGTCTATTATATTTAAAAATGTATTTATCTTGCTGGAGGTAAGAAAATAAATGGTAATTCTAAAAAGTTTTAAGTCCTTGATAGAAAAAATGTTGAGGTGATTACTAAAGTAGAACAATATACTACCCTGGATAAATTTAAAGAATGGTAAATAGCAATGGGTATATCTAGATTATTTTGAGGAAATATATCTATTTAATAATATAAACAAAAGTGTAAATAATTGATTTGAATTTAAAGCAATTCTTTTAAATTTAAGATATAAATGTTTGCAGGTAAAATTAAAATAGTTTACTAATAGATTGAGAAATAATAGTACTAGAAGGAATTAATAAAAATGACTAAAGTTTATGCTTTATTTAAGTATATAGGAAATTTCTATTTTTACAACTTAAATTAGATAGATTAATATGAAGCATTATTCCTTTATTTTACTTATATAAACTCTAATTCTACATATTTTAACTAAGGATATTACTACAATCTTTTAATATAAGGATTATTTAAGTTTCGAGAGTAATTAATTCTTCTAAATAGTTAAGCATTCTATAAAATAGTTTGCATATCTAATGTAAATATAAAAGATTAAAGCTTAAATTTAAGTACTAAGACCTGTTAATTACTAAAAGTATTTTAAGTTATTTAATGATAAACTATTATTTAAAGTCTTAGATAAATCAATTGCTTATCTAATTATTTGCATATATTACTATAATGATATATCATATAATAGCTTAATTAGTTATAAAAGAAAAGTATATTATAAGCAATAAAAACTATTAAGTTGCAATAAGAGTGTATTAATAGATTAAAGAAGTAATATTGTAGTTAAGTGCTAAAACTAAATGAGGGAATTATAGATAAATTAAACCAAATTAATAACTATTTATAAGTGAGATTGCTACCAAAATTATATCGCTACCTTTTTATTAGTTTAAGAACAACTATTCAACAAAACCTTATAAATAGTCCCTTTTATAAGACAACTTAAAATTAGCCATTAAGACTCTGAAAATACAACTAACTTTAGTAACTATTTTAGTTAATTAGTAAGTTTTAAAATAAATCTTTACATTTTATTAGTTCAGAGAAAAGAAGCTTCAGCTAAATTAACAAATAACCAATAATTTCGCTACATCATATAAAATAAATAATAAATAGACGCAAAAATAAAAAGCAATAGTCTAAAATTAGACTCAACTATATAACTTAATTATTTATCAATCTATAAGAGTTTTATAAGTAATCAGTCTAGTTATACAATTTTATTACTAGCAATGCTGTTATAAACTAAATTTTATTGTTTATAATTAAAGGTGCTGGTTTAATAATTTTATTAGATGCCTATTAAAATTTACTATTTTAAAATATTTTTTATTATTATTTCTTTATTATGGATTTAATTAAGCTTTAGCATATAACCTATAATTAAGGAACCAGGTAAATTAAAGATAAGATAAGTAATTTATTAACTAGCCTTATATTTTAATTTTTAGAAATAATCATAAGTAATAGAGGAAAGTTGGTTGTAATTATCCTTTAAAATAATATTATTAACTATTAATTATTCTTCGAATCTAAGTGTTAAGTTTAGTTGCTAGCAATAAATAATGTAGTAACAAAATATTGTTGTGATTCATTTATTTTAAGTGTAATTTTCATAAGGTAGATATGTGTGTTCTTCTTATTATAATTTTTGGAATCTGGTTTTTCTAAGTTAGATCTAATTACAATATTTAAAGGATGTAAAGATAGTTTATTAAGAGCCTCCGTAGCTCAATAGGTTAGAGCGTTTGGCTGTTAACCAAAAGGTCGGTGGTTCAAGTCCACCCGGTGGCGTTTTTGATGATTTGAATAATTACCCTTTATTTAATTATCTATTTAAATAATCGTAACTATAAAGTATAAAAATGGTGAATTCCTCTAAAAATAAAAACTTTAAATCAGCATAAATTAAATTATAAGCACAACAAGCAGCATTATTATTCCTTCTATTGAAATCTAATTTTTACTTAATTTTTATAGCCTTTTACCTGCTTAATTAATTCCCTTTTAAATAGATATCTAAGTATATCGTTATTTTGCTCAATTTAAAGAATTAGAAATTTAAAACATACTCATTTAATTAAAATTTTTAAAGCTAAGAAATCAAAGTTTAAAGCTCTAATCTACTTGAAAACCACCTTCTTAGTTAGCTTCTTAACCTTTTCCTTATAAACTATTTAAACTAATTTAACTTCCTGCCAACATTTAGGAACTACCAGATTTTATCTAATTCTCTATAGATTATGGAATATAAACCTAAAGCTGGCCACTTAAGTCATTAACTAAGTCTGGATTATTAAGCTAACTTTCGTAAACCATTCCAGGCATACTCTCACCTAATGAGGTTTGCTATTATCACGGAGATATTTAATTCTAAGATTTAATGCATCATCGGATTTGGAATAATGGAATCTCCTATTTTATGTTATTGCTGATATTGATTAGAGTATTAGAAGATACTTACTAAGCCAAATATACTGGAGCATTAGTTAACTCTAAATTGTTGTCAGAATTATGAATATTTATAGGTTAAATTTGAGGATAATGATTAAAAGCCTAGTAAAAATGCATCTTAGAAGTAAGCTTTATTATTAAGAATGTAAAAATGGGGTCTAAAATTATAAGGTAGGAGAAGTAGCTGACGATAAGACTATAGAGTCAGGGAGAGTAGTTTTCAGTTTCAAATCCAAAGCACATCCAGGTTGTAATTACGATGCATATTACTAGTTGACTGATAATGAAATAACGCTAGATACTTTAAAACTTCAAAAGTAGGCGGATGTTTAAAGTCTTCCAGATTGCTACTATAAAGGCTATTCAAAAAGCAGCTAAAAAGTCTTATTATTAAAATTTGTTCTCATTAATGTTTTAAACAGCAGCAGTAAGGCTAATTAGAAAACAAATTTAAGCTATTATTCAGTCTATTAAAAGGATTGAGCTATGTTTGATTACTTTTTTAGATTGAGGGTTTTTTCATGGACCAGTTAGAGATAAATAATCACACAATGTCTCTGAGGTAGAATGATTTAATCGGACTTACTAATTATTTTAGGCATTAATCTAGTTATCTAATTTAATACATTTGAAATATCCACGCTAGAATATTAGAAGAAAGGTAAAAATCGAGGAGATACTTAGCAGTGTAAAGAATGGAATTGATTCATCATAAATTTTTTCTTTAGAAGTATCTTTAGAACTTTATTAATCTACATTTATTCCTTAATTATCTACTTAGTTTGTAGATGATTCTGTATTTTCCTCAAAGGCCTCTTCATCTTCAAACTCTTCTTCAAAACCTTCTTCAAACTCCTATTCATTTTCCGATTATTAAGTCTCTTCTTAACTTTAATCCAGCTTGTAATTTATTCTCAAAATCCCTGACTTTTTACATTTGCAAACGTATACAAAATCTTAGTCTGTTTCTTACAATTAGCATGCAAACTCATTAGTTCAGATTTCTTAATCTTAATCTCACATCTAACATACAAGGTCTTCGATATTGGCTTCTTAAAAATAAAGCGTATAATCAGTACTTACGGATTCTTTCAAGGGAGTACTTAATCTAGAAAAAGAGGCGTTATCATATATTTATCAGCCTTTGTATACTTCTAGACCTAAATGAATCATTTAATTTGAATAATCTTCGCAAGGATTATTATTAAAACTTGCTTATATAGAGAAATGTCCTCAATCAGGTATAGGATAAACTTAAAAATTAGGAACTAAATCTTCAAAGAAAAAGGGATTTTATCTAACTATGTCTATTGACAAATTTAAATTCGATCTTACTCATAAATGCTTTTAGGGATATCATTTGCTTGGTTTTAAATTAGATATTGCAAAAAATGAAGAAGATTTTTATATTATTTGCCAGATTGTTGTCTTAAGTTATTCTTTCGGTTAGTGTAGTTACCTTAAGGAACTTTTATTACGATCGCTTTTATACTTCATTTGCTTCTCATCTATCATCTACCTTTGATTTGTTTTACTCTATTTATTCAATAGATTATCAATAATTGTTATGATAGAATCTAGCTAATTAAATTTAAGCTCTTAGTTCTCATTTCAATCTAGACATCTATCTAAGCAGTTAATAAATCTCTATGTGTCTTCAGTTTCTATCAATCTATAAATTTCTTAAAACCCCTAAATTGCTATTTTCTGCTTCTCTAGTGTATTTATATTAGAGGATAATTATTCCAAGAACTCCATCTAATTCTATTTAAAAATTGTCTAAGAGCTTTAGCTAATTTCTATAGCTAAGTTATATAAAAAGTTAATTTTCTCTAAGCTAGAATTAAAGAATCTATGGTCGATATTTTGTATTTCGTAGTTAACATCTCAAAGTGACTTATACACTGAGATAGTTTAAAACATTTTAATACAACTTTCAAACTAGTCACATATACTTACTCCTACTATCAAGTTTTAGTCAGAGTAATTAGCAAACTAAGGTAACTTAAAAATTTGCTCTGATTAATCACTTTTTACGCTTAATGGTAATTCTTCACTCGACTTAGTGAGGTAGAAAAATTGATACTATAGAGGATAATTTCCTTCTAAATCGGAGCATTCCAAACATTACATTTAGAACAGAGTTTATCATACTAATCCTCTTTAAGGGCTCACTTAAAATTACCCGCAAGTAGGAGCTTTATTCACATAAACTACCTTTTATCTTATGAAGGTAAAATTATTAGCATCTTATACTTATATTGCATAAGTATATTGAGTACCTGGACTAAGATGAGAAGCATTTACTAAGATAAACTTTTAGTTCGTTTCGAAGAGAGAAACTTCCTCAATATTCCCAGGATTTTAAGTTCAAGAAATCTGCTAAATTTGAAAATTAGAATCACGAACTTTTGTATAGAGGACAAATAAAGAGTCTTAGTTTACTATATTAAAATAGTTTGCTTCTAGATTAATAGAAACTGGAGAGGAAATATTTTGAGTTATGTGTACTTAGACTGTATTAAGTCCAAATCTTCCATCGGAAGTAGAAACATTGACTGTAATAGCTAGTAAAACTCCTACTGGAAATTATTAGGCACAAATAAATAATTAAGGGCCTTAAGCACTACAATGTCTTATAATATAATCTAGTATCTTATCATCATACTATAATGCTTCTGATTATATTTAACAAGTTCATTTGTATTCTATATCTTAAGTATACTATTCAAAAGCTTTAGCCTTTAGAGTTAGGTTTTCATAAGGAAGGAGTTCAACTTACTAATCTCCAGAGATTAGAACATTCAATTCTGAAAGTCCCAAAGTAAAGAGAAGAGCAACTAAAATAGCTTTCATTTATAACTTTATAATTACCATATAATTTAACTAGCTAAATACCTAAAATATAATAGAACTTAGACAATAAATTCATTTAAAAATCAACTCTCAAAATTAGGTTATTAAATAAGCTAAGAATAAAATCTGGTAGATAGTAAATAATTGATCTTATTAGCTTATCTTAACAAATTTAGATGGTTATGTAGATAAAAACAATGTCAAACTCAACTATTTATAAAATTAAAATTTGAAACGCGAAAAATTGGGATAGAAAAATAGAAATAAATTATATTTAAGGAAATATATAAAAGTTTCAAGTGAGTAAGATAATTATATTAATGAACTTGAAGGAAAAAAATTATATGCTCTTAAATTATATTTATAAAAGGAAAAAATAAGGATAATTTAAATTTCTATAGAGGTTTATTCATAAATTAATACAATTTATCTACTTCTTCTTTAGAAAATAATTATAAGTGCTTGATAATTTAATAGCAAAAAGTTTTATTAGTAGTAATAAAATATCAACTAAAAATTAATTAAAAACTTTCCATTTCTGGAATTTCAATCAATTAAGGTTGCCGAATTTTAGCATTGCTGGCTTCATCAACCGCATCTTCTCTTCCTAAATAAAAGATTTCTTCTATCTCCTAACTTTTAATGTAAGCTTTATTATCTAAAATATATAATCTTGTTAGGTCTCTTTATTTTTTGATTCTTCTAGTTTCTTAATTTTTTTAAAAACTATAGCATTATTTAAGAAAAAACTTTGATGAATTGCAATAGAATCAATTTTTATTTTTAAATAGTTCTCGTTTTTCAATGCAATTTTTATAATTTTTCGATCTTTTAATTATTTTTGTACTCTAAATTTCACTGTTTTTATCCTGATACTAAAGCTTTATAATTCTAAAATTCATTAATTATCATTAGTACTTCCTAAATTAAGTTTGAATAGGTTATATACAGCTACTCTTCTGTTATTAATTTATTTTGTATCTTAAAAAGGAAGTTTGTAAATTTAGGATTTCGATATTTTTTATTAATTATCTTGCTTTTTCTGGTAGATTGAATATATCTAATTCTAACTTTTTTAATTTATTTCCTTTTTTCCAATTATTCACACACAATTTCACTTTTAATTTCTTTTTTCAAATTACATTCTGAAGATCCTTGTAATTGTTTGCCTTAAAATGAAAAAAAATATTTATAAAACTTTTTAATTTTTTTTCTTCTTCTCTTCGTATCTTTTTTAGTTAGTTTTTCGATACATATATGCAATCCGATTTCCCGCAAAATTCTATTTTTGCCAGAAGTATAATTTTCACTAAAAACTTGCTAGTTAATAAATGTATAATTGAAGTATTAATATTATCAAAAGAAATAGCTTAATTTACTACTGATTTAAATTTAATAATAAAGGAAATAAGTTTCTAATTATTTTTGGCCTTTAGAACAAGTTTTAAACATAATCAACTTAGATAATAGTGAGAGGAAAGAATCTATAATTTATCATGATACTACAAATTGTTTTTTAATTAACTATAAACTAAATGTAAAAAATGATTTTAGCATTCTCTGGGATTTCAATCAGATACTTGCTGCCATTTTCTTAACGAAGATGGATACCACGACCTTCTTGATTAAGTGGTAGGTAACACTGTTGATTCTAAATCTATCCAGCAAATATTTTTCTCTTATAAATTCCATTTGATGTAATTCAAAGTTTGTTAATTTAAGTTCATGTTCTGTTTTTTTCTTTTTCGTTCAGTTTTTTTCAGGCTATGTATTTCCTTAATAAATGAAATCTTTATTTGCAGTATCAACATTGTTTAAGTTCTTATCTTGATTAATTTTTTATAAATTTCTTGTTTTCTATCTTTTCTAATCTTTTGATTATATTCTGATCTTAAATTTCTAATTATGAGATTTCTTCTTTTTTATTTAAGTTGGAGTTTTTTCTAATTCCATTATTTGATTATTGGGTAAGTTTGATTAAGATTATCTTCATAATTATTCTTCTGTTATTAATTGATTTTATATTAGTTATTTTCTTAAGATTGTTAATTCATTATCCCGAAAATCAATATTACTCATAAGTTCTCTTATTTATATGCTTGCGTTATATATGGTTTCTTCGTATCGGGAAATTTATTTTTTCATTTTTTCGACTTAATTTTAGAGTTTTTAATATGGGTCATTTTTTTATTCTTTTACTTATTACATTCCAACCATCACTTTACCTTTGGAAGAAGAACTAGATTCTGATATAGTCATCTAATTTTATTTTTCTTTGCCCGCAATTCTTTTGGCTTTTCTATTTTAGTTTCTAGAAAGGCGAATCGATTAATCCGTTTTTACCGCGCAATTTTCCATTTATTTTATTTTAATTTTATACTGTAATTTTGTAATAAATAAATAAATTTGATTATAGAGCGCGTAGCACTCTCGTTGGTGCGCAGCTCTTTAAAAAAAACGTTTCATACTGACAAGAATGTTTGTTACTGATAAAATTATCAGATACTGATAAACCTTGTTCAATACTGGTATAATTATTCAGTACTGATAAAAATGTTCAATACTGATATAATTTAAGAATACTCGTAATCTTTAATACTTGCTGGAGGTCCAATGATATGGCAGGATTGTGTCCCATTGCATCACCAAAGCAGAGGACGACAGGACGACATATTTCAATTATGGGTGCTTAAATTCTCCACCTCTGATGAAGCTCGCAATATTATTTCTTTTTCGTTCCAGTATTAAAAATAAACGAAACCAAGTCAAGCCAACGTCGAAGGTCTAAGAATCTTATATCTCGAGGCCAAACCAAAGCAGAGGAAGACATAAAGTCGATTATGGGTACTTAACTTCCCCAACCTCTGATGAAGATGACCTTGTTGTTCACCTTCGAACAACTATAGCGGTTTTAAAAATATATATATAATAAATTAGAAATAAATATAATATCTAAATTATTAAGCTTTTTTAAAATAAAAGCTTTTAATTTTATGTACTATAAAAAATTAGAAGGAAGCAAGATAATGATAGATTCAGATTATATTTAAAAACAGTGCAAAAGATTTACTAACGTCTTTAATAGATGGAAGCTATCTTGTATTTAAATGAGTCTAAAACTAATTTAGCCAACGATCTTTACCTTCTTTAGATAAAGAACTAAGAATTAAAAAAGACTATCTGGGGTATTTATTAATTACTATATAAAATGGCTTCTAAGAAATAACAGAACTTTGAACAAAACAATTAAACAGGAAAAAAAATAAAAAAGCGAAATAATTACAATGAGTGAAAGTGAGAAATATGATTGATATGACGAACATTAACCACTTGGAAATCCAGAATTAAAAAAACTTCCAAGACACAAACTCAAATAGAAATATTATCTAAGTCATTAAAAGAGTCTATGTTTAAAAATAGATACCTCACTGATAAAGTAGAAAAATTAGAAAAACTAATAACGTCTTTACTTGAGAAACAATATTAATCATCATAAGAAATAGAAAACAAACTGGAACAAAGAATTCTTTAAATTTAATAATAAATTCAGGTTACGCCATTTTCGATTTAACAGAATTAATCAGATCCTATGAAAATAGAAAATGAAGCCTCAAATTAAAATAAACAATAAACGTTTATTTAAAATAAGTAGTAAATTTAAATTAAATAAGTGTTACAGGAATAATAGGTTAAAAGAAGAATAAAATGCTACGTGTGCAATAAATAACACCAATTAAAATACTGCTACTAACTAAGCGAAATTTAAAGAAAGAATAAATAAGATATTTTTAGAAAACTATTTAGGATATATCCAACATAAAGCGGAAAAATTTATAGAAAAAAATTCTTTAATTCAAATCTTAATCCTTGGAGAAATAATTAGGAACGTTACATGCAAGATGAAAACTATTCAGAATATTAAAGGATGGTGCATTAATGAAGTTTGATACCGCCTAACTAAGCCTAGTAAGAATTCAAGACAAACTAATGGAAACCAGCTGATAGAATAGGTCAGATGGCTGACTACTGTGTCTTTAGCAAATTTTTTCAATTTTTAACTATTAAATTTTAATAAAAATAATAACGATTTAATATATTTTAAATATATTTTTCTTTTTTAATATATAAAATATTATCTAAAAAACAGATATACTTTTTATTAATAAGTTGTTTTAATTATCTATAATTTTTAAATTAAGTTTTATTTCTATTTTTTATTTTTTTAAGCAATTATTAAAATAAAAAATTGATAGCTAAAATATTTTAACCAAGAAATTATATAAAATTAAATATACTAAAAGTCTTTAATTATAGCATTTAACTATTAAATATTTTTAAATTTAACTAATATAAATTAAAAAGTTTTTTAGTTTTATAATCACTTTCTTTATTAATTTTTAATATTTTTATTTTGATGCAATCTTTATTAAAAAATATTATGTTTTATTTATGAAATCCTGTTAAAATAAATTAAAAAAAGAATGGAAATTTTAGAATAAAACAATAATAATTAGTAATTTTAAAATTATAACTTTTTAAATTTAGTATGATTAAAATAATTAATATAACTTTTATATCTAGTTATATTATTAAATAATATTTCTTTAAAACCCCCATAGTTGTTCGAAGGTGAACAACAAGGTCATCTTCATCAGAGGTTGGGGAAGTTAAGTACCCATAATCGACTTTATGTCTTCCTCTGCTTTGGTTTGACCTCGAGACATAAGATTCTTAGACCTTCGACGTTGGCTTGACTTGGTTTCGTTTATTTTTAATACTGGAACGAAAAAGAAATAATATTGCGAGCTTCATCAGAGGTGGGGAATTTAAGTACCCATAATTGACACATGTCGTCCTCTGCTTTGGTGATGCAATGAGACACAATCATGCCATGTCCTTGAACCTCCAACAAGTATTAAAGATTACGAGTATTCTTAAATTATATCAGTATTGAACATTTTTATCAGTACTGAATAATTATACCAGTATTGAACAAGGTTTATCAGTATCTGATAATTTTATCAGTAACAAACATTCTTGTCAGTATGAAACATTTGTTTTAAAGAGCTGCGCACCAACGAGAGTGCTACGCGCTCTATAATCAAATTTATTTATTTATTTAAAAGATAAGAACTAAAAATAAAAATATATAAAGATATATTTTTATTTCTTATACAATTTTATTATAAAATATGAATTTTATTCAAATTTTTATTTTTTTAAGTTAGACTATTATAATTATTTAATTAGAATGTAACAATTATTCTAAAAGTTCTGAAATTTAGATCTTTTTATTAAAATAATACAAATTAAAAAGTTTTAAATGTTATGAGGGCATAAATTTAATAAATAGGTAGCAAATTTAAAATTTTTTCAAAATTACTAAATTTTCATTATTGTAACTTTACTTTTGTATATTAGATAAATTATAATATTAATTAGCAAATGATTATTTGTTTTAATAAGGAAAACTTTTTATTTAAATTTGTATATATGTTTAAATAATAGATTTAATATCTTTATAATCACTATTTAATTATTGTTTTGTATGAATTTGTAAATTTTAATATCAAAATTAATCTAAATATAATCATTAAAATAATTTCTGGTTTAAAATTACTTTTATTTGAATTTAAATTATCACAATCTATATAAATTAATCAAAAGATTTGTATAATGACATTCTAGCCTTAAAATTATCTAATGATTAAGCATTTTATTCATTCTTTTTTTACTAATTTATTAATTTAAATTCAAAAAATTAGGATTTACAAGTATTAATTTATTTTATTTATAAAGCAAATTATTTTATTTAATATATTCTTTTAAGTAGATAAAAGGATTAATTTACTCTATTATTATTTATCATCGAAGATCTCAATTAGTTTTTTTAGATAATTTTGCTTAGATGAATAATTTTAAAATAATTAGTTTAGATGGTTTATAGATCATAGAGTATTTAAATATTTTAGTGACAAATTTACTTTATGAAATTACTATCTTGGTAATTTAGCTATATTTTAATTTTATTTCTTAAATTAGTTATTCAGAGATTAATATTATGATTTTATGAAGTTATTATTTTACTATTTAACTATTTTCTTTATTGTTTATCTTTTGTCTCTATGCTTAGATTATATATTTGGAGTGTCTAATTTTGAATAAAAACTTTTGTACTATCTTAATACCATTACTAGAAAATAAACAATAAATAGTTTTCTTAAGCTTTATGTCCTACTAATAAAATTCATACTTTTCAAGTTAAATTTAATTAATTTTTATATGAGCTTGGAGATATTTTCCAACTATCAGTTATATTGATTTTACTTTTATATCTAGCACTTAAAATTTTTGCATATAATCACATAAACTGTAAAAATAGATTTCAACTAACATTTAATAAATGTATCTAAGAGAATTTTTTAAAGTTAGCTTGTTATAAAAAATATTTTTAATTTTAAACTAAGGTTTATTTTCCTCTTTAATACATAGACTTGATAAAATAAAAATTAGCACCCTTAATTAAATTTTTCTTCTCAAATAAATCTTAAATTAAGTATGGTCTATAATTTATTTTATTTCTCTCTTATTTTAGTTTATTACTTTTTATAAAAAGTAAAATGATAAACATTAATTGTATTATTTGTATGAATCATCAATCTGAAATAAGAATTTAAATCAAACCATCTCGTTTATTTAATACTTTACTAATACTTTAATTAACTAACGATTATTAAATTTCAACTAAACTTAGTGTTATTTTATTATTATTTTTATGGTTATTTTCTAACTTAAGAAGCATAATAGAAGCTTTATATTTTTAAATAGCACCTTTAAAGAAATTATTCTTATCGATATATTTCCCTCTTATGAATACACTTTATAACCTTAATATCAAATTTTTTACGTTTATACCTTAAAATTTATTTATCTAATTATTATGATTTGATTTTCCATTTCTTTATAAATATTTAATTCTCTTCCTTTTCTTTTTTGATTCATGTTTTAACTTTTATAGAAAGTTTGAGAATAATATTATTTTAATCTACATAACCATCCAAATTTACTAGAATAATCTTACAAGATTAATTAGTTACTATCTGTTTATTTTAATAATAGCTTGCCTTACTAGTCTAACTTTAATGTTTATGATAAATAAATTTAAAGATTAAGAGCTATTACATTTTTATGCTTTTAGTTAGTTTAATTACATGATAATTAATAAAACTATAAAATGAAAACTATTTTAGTTATATTTCTATTTACTTTGGGACTTTCAGAATTAAATGTTCTAATCTCTGGAGATTAGTAAGTTAAACTCCTTCCTTATGAAAACCTAACTCTAAAAGCTAAAGCCTTTCAATAGAATACCTAAGATATAAAGTACGTATGAACATGCTAAATTTAATAAGAAGTTCTTTAGTATGATGATAAGTTAGTAGATTATATTATGAGACATTGTAGTGCTTAAGGCCCCTAGTTACTTATTTGTGCCTAATAATTTCCAGTAGGAGTTTTACTAGCTATTACTGTTAATGCTTCTACTTCCGATGGCAGATTTGGACTTAATACAGTCTAAGTACACATAACTTAAAGCCTTTACTCTCCAGTTTCTATTAGTCTTGAAGAAAATGATTTTAATATAGTAAACTAAGACTCTTTATTTGTTCTCTATGCAAAAGTTAGTGATTCTAATTTTCAAATTAAACAGATTTCTTGAACTCAAAATCCTGGGAATATTGAAGAAGTTTCACTCTTCGAAACGAACTAAAAGTTTATCTTAGTAAATGCTTCTCATCTTAGTCAAGGTATATAATATACCTATGCAATATAAGTATAAGATGCTAATAATTTTACCTTCATAAGATAAAAGGTAGCTTATGTGAATAAAGCTCCTACTTGTGGGTAATTTGTGGTAAGTCCTCAAATGGGATAGGCTTGAGAAACCTTGTTCTAAATTTAAAGCTTGAACTGCTTTGATATAGAAGAAAACTATCCTCTATAGTATCAATTTTTCTATCTAGCAAAATCGGGTGAAGAATTACCTCTAAGTGTAAAAAGTGATTAATCAGAGCAAGTTTTTAAGCTGCCTTAGTTTGCTAATTACTCTGACTAAAGTTTGATAGTAGGAGTAAGTATATATGACTAGTTTGAAAGTTGCATTAAAATGTTTTAAACTATCTCAGTGTATAAGTCACTTTGAGATGTTAACTACGAAATACAAAATATCGACTATAGAGTCTTTAATTCTAGCTTAGAGAAAATTAACTTTTTATATAATTTAGCTATAGAAATGAGCTAAAGCTCTTAGACTATTTTGAAACAGAATTAGATGGAGCTCTTGGAATAATTGTCTTCTAATATAAATACACTAGAATAGCAGAAAATAGCAATTTAAGGCTTTTAAGAAATTTATTGAATGATAGAACCTGAAGATATATAGAGATATATTAACTGCTTAGATAGATATCTAGATTGAAATGAGAACTAAGAGCTTAAATTTGATTAGTTGAATTCTATCATAATAATAATTGATAATTTATAGAACAAAATAAATTAAAGACTGATGATAGATGGGTAGCAAATGAAGTATAAAAATGAACGTAACAAAATTCCTTAAGATAACTAAAATAACCGAAAGAATAATTTAAAACAACAATCTGGCAAGTACTATTAAAATCTTCTTTACTTTTTGCAATGTCTAATCTGGTGCCTAGTAAATGATACCCCTAGAAGCACTTATGATTAAAGTCTAACTTAAATTTGTCAATAGAGCTTGTTAGATGAAATCCCTTTTTCTTTGAAGATTTAGTTCCTAATTTTTAAGTTTATCCTATACTTGATTGAGGACATTTCTCTATATTAGCAAGTTTTAATAATAATCCTTGTGAAGATATTTCAAATGAAGTGACTCATTTATGAATAGAGATATTCAAAGGCTGATAAGTATATAATAATGATTCATGGTCTGGGTTAAGTATTCCCTTGAAAGAATAAGTAAGTACTGATTATACGCTTTATTTTTAAGAAGCCAATATCGAAGACCTCGTATGCTAGATGTGAGATTCAGATTAAGAAATCTGAACTAATGAGTTTACATGCTAATTATAAGAAACATATTAAGATTTTTTATACGTTTGCAAGTGTTAAAAATCAGGGATTTTGAGAATAAATTATAAACTGGATTAAAGTTAAGAAGAGACTTAAAAATAAGAGCATGAAGAAGAGTTGGAAGATGATGAGTCCTTTGAGGAAAATATAAAGCCATCTTCAAGCATAGAGGAAGTTTAAGACATAAATGTGAATTATTAAAATTCTGAAAACAAATCTAGTGAAGAATTTTATGATAAATTAATTCCATTTTATACACTTCTATGCCTTTCATCGATTTATATCTCTCTTATAATATTCTAATGTGGATATTTCAAATGTAATAAATCAAATAGTCAGAATAATATCTAAATCAATTAGTAAGTCCTACTTAAATATTCTATCTAATAGACATTATGTGATTATTAATCTCTAACTGGTCCATGAAAAAATCCTCAGTCTAAAAAAGCAATTAAACATAACTCAATCCTTTTAATAGATTGAATAATAGCCTAGATTTGCTTTTTTACTAACCTTACTTTTGCTTCTTAAAGCACTAAGGAAAAAAATTTTGAATTTTAAGATTTCTAGTTGCTTTATGAATAGCTCTTATAGTGATAATCTGAAAGACTTTAAATATCTGATTTCTTCTAAAGTTTTAAGGTATCTAGCATTATTTCATTAGTAGTCAACTAGTAATATGTCATGCGATTACAAATTGGTTCTGCTTTAGGTTTGGCACTGAGATTTACTCTCCCTGAATTTAACGCCTTCTAATCAGCTACTTTCTATACCTTCTAATTTTAGATCCAATTTTTACTTTCTTAACAATAAAGCTTATTTCTAAGATGAAGTTCTAGTAGGTTTTGAATCATTATTCTCCAATATAACCCATAAATATTCATAATTCTAGCAACAATTTAGTGTTAACTAACGTTCCAGTATTTTTGGCTGAGTAAATATCTTCTAATACTCTAATGAATATCAGCAATAACATAAAATAGGAGATTCCATTTGTCCAAATTAATTATTGCCTTAGCCTTCAGAATAAAATTTCTCCATGACACCCATAAAGTTCGATAATCGAGAGAAAGTCTGGAGTAGTTTAAGGAAATCAACTTAATAATAATGATTTAAGTAATGACTTAAATGGTCAGGGTTGAAACTCGGCTTATATTCCATAACCTATAGAGAATTAATATCCATCAAGTATTTTTTCCTAAATTTTGAACGAAAACAATTAAATAAATATACATAACGAATAGGAAAAGAGTTAAGAGCTAAAATAAGAAGGATCAACTCAAGTAGATTAGAGAATGAACATATGATTTACTAATCTAATTAACTTTTTTATTTAAGTGAGTATATTAACAAAATTTATAAGCTACTTTATGAATAGTAAGCTAGATGCTTAATTGTCTATATTTAAATTATTATTTAAGTAAACTAGAAAAAGTTATGAATATAAAGTTAAAGTTGAGAGGTAATGGTTTGAAAATGAAATATTACAATACTTAATGTCTTTTAAATTTATTATCTAATGTCCTTGAGGCTTGCTTTCATTTATTCCTGAATTTTTACATTTTTATGCTTTATAGTTACGATTATTTAAATAGATAATTAAATAAAGGGTAAATATTAAAATCATCAAAAAACGCCACCGGGTGGACTTGAACCACCGACCTTTTGGTTAACAGCCAAACGCTCTAACCTATTGAGCTACGGAGGCTCTTATTAAACTATCTTTACATCCTTTAAGAATTGTAATTAGATCTAACTTAGAAAAATTAGATGCAAACTGTATCAAGGAGAACTAAAACATATCTACTGCGAGAAAATAAATAGACCATAAATTTATAGTCACTACATAACTTAGTTAAAGAATCAGGAATATTTTCTTAAATATAAGAATAGATTAATAGCAAGATAAATTTATTAAAGGGATAATTTAAACTAACTTTCCTTTATCACTTTTAAACATTTCTAAAATTTTACAAATATAAAAGAATCCATAAATTATGTTCTTCTCTTTTTTATAATATTTTATTAATAGTTTTATATTATATGCTATAATATTAAATTCACTAGATTCTTAATAAAGAGAAATATTATTAAATAAAAAATGATATAAGAGAAATAAATTTTATTATATAATTTAAATAGGGTGGAAAATCCTTTTCTTCGGATGCTACTTGGAGGCCCAGCAAGGCAACAAAAAAATGAGCGCGGACGGAAGATAAATCGGAAGAAAAAAAACCAATGACAAGAGAAAGAAGATGTGACAAGCTGGAGAACTCTGAATGCCAGGAGGAAACCTTCTTCATCATAGGTCGGGGAAATGTACCCGTAATCGCATATTGCATCCTATGCTTTGGAAGGAAAAATTACAGAGACGTACTGCAGGAAGAGAAAACAAGGATAGAGGGACATAAAAAAATTTGTTGACATTAAATATTATTATTTATATACTTTTAATATTTCTTAATCCAGGCTTATAATTAGAAGCTGCAAGCTCTATTTTTCAATTTAGGTAATTAAAATAAAAAGCTTGCAAAGACTAAAATTCTATTAGATTCAATTACTTTTTAACTTCTTATAGAAAGAAAAATAAAAAGATCTAATATTAATTCTAACTTTAGGTTATTTATCTATAACATTAGGGTTATTATGTTTAACTATATATCAATTTAATTTAAATTATATCTAAATGAAACTTTTCCACTTAGATCTTGCTTAATTTAACAAAATATCAAAAATTTAATTTTAGATTTATTAATTAAATTTATGGGATAGCTTAACTAAGTTCTAATCGGATGATTTTTAATATTTTCTGTATACTAAAACATTACTTTTAAAGGTATTATTGTAATTTACTGTTCAGTTTGCAAACTAGCATAGCATTAAGAACGAAATCATTTTATAATCCTAGTTTCCTACTTTCTGAAAATAGTTTAGTACTATCAATAGTTAATTTATTTGAGATCTCAAAAGTCTAAAAATCAGAAGCATAAATTAATTTTCGTTCTATTTTTTTCTTCTTTCGCATTTAAATATCATTATAACTACATTCCTGCTTAATTTTTCTGCAAGTGCTATACTTATAAAATTAATAACTTATAATATTAGGCTCTTTTATAGCTGATAAATGTATATTCATTTTATTAACCTTATAAAACTTATTTTTTACATTTTTCGTAGTATTCTTTAATTAAAAGATAAAATTGAATCAAAGCAAAATAATTTAAAATATGCTTGACTTGCTATATTGCAAAAAATTAACTATTACCTTATCAAATTATTAAAGATAAACTTCTTGTAATTATTTCTTTCTTAGAAAGTCAATTAAGACTGAAATTCTAAGCCTAATAATTCTTTATTATTTCATTACTTAATTTAATTTCAGTCTATTTTAAAAGAAACAAGCAAGTTATTTGCGAGTATGCATATTATATCTTCAGTTCTAAGACTTAATTTAGTAATAAAACCAAAACTAGAGTTATTATTTCAAGGATTTATATGCTTAGAGGAATTTTTCTTTTTTAGAGTGAGAATGATTAATAAAATTTAAAATAGCTTGAGAAGAAAAATCAAGGAAATTCAAACGAAAATAAATTAACACTTAAAAAAAATAAAGCGAGCTCATCATTAATTAGCTTCTTTAAATTTACTCCTTAGATTTCTTAATATAAACAGATATCAAATATATATCGTTAACTTTTATAAAACTTAAGTTAATATCTTACCATTCTAAGATTATTATTCAATGGCTGATAGAAAATTATCCATATTTCCATATTTTAAACTTTATGGGATATTAATAAGTAAGACTTATCATTTAATGCTTTCATCTTACTATTTCTTATTATTCTCATTATAAACTTTGGAAAACTTTTGTTTTATTTCAAAGTCCTTTATTCTAATTAAAAGTTGAAAAGAAAGATCTGCTTAAAGATAGTTAGAATATAATTGAAATGAGATAGCAATGTAGAAGAGAAATTTTATTTTAGCTCTAATACTTTTTAAAGTTTAAGACATAATTATTTTTTAACTACTAAGTCAACTTTATTTAATTAAGAAGTTATTTAAATAAAGCTTATCTAAAAATTTATTAAGATTGAAAAAATATTCAGAAGCTATTTAGTTAAACTTTGCTTTTTTAATCAAAATAAAATGAGCAATAAAACCTTATATAGTTAGCCATGAATTCTCATACTAGAGTATAGGACTGTTAAACTCTGTAAGGGACCGAAGGAAAAAATAATTTTCAGCTTTATAATTGTTTAAGGAGAAAATATCTAAGACAAGACTATTTAGAACAGTTTTTCTAATTAGTTACTATAAAAGATTCAATAAAACCATAAGTAAATCAGCCAGGATTAATTTATAAATTATTATTATATAATTTAATAGGAAGGGTAAGAAAAAATCCCTAATTCTTTTGTGAAGAAATTTTAACCTAGAGAAAGGACAATAATAGGCATAAGCACTTAACATAAAAACAATATATAAAAAAGTAGGAATTAGAAAAGTAGATTCTTTATTTCGAAACAAAAATTTAATAAATAAAGATGAGAAGAATAATGAAGGTAGTGCAAGTTTTAAGGTAATTTTTTTTATAAATTGCCTATGATTTTCTGAAGAGACTAGCAGTAAAATTTTAAATACTTTTTTCCTTATCTCTTCTTGTCTTGCATGTGTTTCTTGAATTCTCCATTTTCTCTTTCAGTATTTATCTTTTTTCCTAGTAGATAGCTCCTTGCGTATCATAAAATAGTTTTTTCTCTTTCCTTAGTTTCAATAACTGCAAAATTTTCATGCTTTTTTATTATTGTCTTTGTTGTTTCCAGTATTCTTATTTGAAGTTAAGGAATTTATTGCATAGTTTCCATATGTGTATTCCTGAATTACAATAAAGCATCTATTCGCTATTTTTTGTTTTGGCAATTTGATTCTTTCTTCTTCTTTTATCATTTTATAATTTCTTTAGCCTTAATCAATTAAAAATGCTATTTAAGTTAATTGATCGCAATTTAATCTTATTTTTTAAATCATTTTTCTCTGTGTTACCTCTAGGATTTATTTTTTGATTCTACGATACTTCCAGAATAGTTTAAATCTCACTCCTTAGACTTGAGTCTTGACTCAATTTATTCCTATATTTTAGGTTCTCCATTAATTTTTTCTTATCCATTTTCATTCTTTTAAGTTCTTCCCGGAGGTTAAAAATCCTTTTAACTAGCTGTTTATAACTTATCAACTATTCAGTGATAAAATTCAAATACTTCTTACTTCAGGACATTCTTAACTTATTTCCTAGGCCTTTCTTAAGATTCTTAATTCACAATTTGATGTATAACATTCTTCTAGTTTTCCCTTAATTTTAGAAATTCTAGACCCTCATTTGCTATTTCTTGGAAGCTGCAAAAAAACATTTGAGTATGTCTTCTTCCATATTTTTATAAATAAATAAAGATTAATAATAATTATAAGATATTAAAATAAGAGTAAAGTTATTATAACTAATTAAAACATCATAGCTAAAAATAATTTTATCATTTATTATTATTATTATCAACTAAAAGTTTACTAAATACTTACTTTCATTAGAACTTCAAACAATTTCAGCTATCCATTTTTTTAATTTGAATGACCATCACTCCTCTCCTTCTTATTTAGATTATTCTGTATTCAATTTTTTTGTATATTCTGTTATTATTTAAACTAAAAAAATTGATATATGGGAGTTAATTTATTTATTTAACTTTAGTTTCTTTATTGAAATAGTAATCTCATTTAAGTGGATGGAATTTTTATATTTTATAAGTAATTAAATTAACTTGAATATTCTATATTATACATTTGTATTTCTCTAGCTTATCTTTTATTTTATTTTAAATATTTAGTTTACTTATTAACTAAGATATTTGGAATCTTTGAAAATCTAAACATTTTGAAGAATTTAAGTTTCTAATGTGTATAAATCATGATATAGTGTTTTGAATAATGAATGTATATTAAAGATATATCTTTGAAAATGGTGATTATTTAATTATAATATAAAATTTAATTCTTTCTACTTTATATAAATTAAATAAATAGAAATTTAATTATTTGACTGATAAATGCAACTAAGAAATAAATTAAATCTAAATTGTTTCATTTATTTAATCTATAGTTAGAAATTGTTTACTTTAAAACAAGACATTAAAGAAATTACTAATTCATATAATTGAAGCAGAAAGCTTATTTATATAAATTAAAATAATAAAGACTAAACTAATAAATTCTTAATTTAGATATAAAAAATAAATTAATTTTTTGTTTTATTAGTGAATTAATAATAATAATAATAATAATATTATTATAGGAAACATTTGGAAATAGTTATTTAAAATATACAAAATTGAAAGAAATTATTATTTAAGATTACCTTCAAATATATATTTATTTTGTTTAATTTTAAATTTTATATTCTCAGTGCTTAAAATATATGTTAGATATTATACATAAATTAAATTAGAAGCAAATTAATTATTAATCAATATACTATTTATATCAAACTATTTAACTATTATTATTTTAAAACATTTTATTAGTATTTTAGTAATTTTAATTATAGAAAATATATCTTTATATCTATAAAAATTGTATAGGATATTATTAATATATTTAAAAATAGTTTTAATTTCTATTTTGTACTTTTGATTATATAGTTTAAATAAATCTATTTTGTAGAACCTAAAGTTTAATATAAGTATTTAAAATTAAATAAATAAAAAGGTAAACTTGAAAAGTTCTAAACACTTTAAATAAGCATATTTGAGAAATTATTCCAATATAACATTTTAAATCTAAGCATTTATAAATTAAACATCTATTTTCTAGTTTAATTATATTATAAATGGAATCCAATGACTATTTAAATCAGTAACATCATAAAGATCATTCTTTACCCATATCTATTGAGAGTTAAGAATAAAACTAGATAAGTTAAGTCTAAAATTAAAGTTAACAACTTCCTGAAGAACTTAAAGGAAGTTTAAGTGATGAAGATTTAGATTTTAGAGAATTATCAAATAGAAAAATTTTAAAGCGATAAACTGGAAAAGAACAGATTTAAGAATAGCAAGCTTGACATAAATCAACAGGAGATAATCTTTAATCTCAGTTTAAAAGTGAAGCAAAAGAATAAAATAAATAAACTAAAAATTAAAAAGAAAAAAGAAAGAGGGATTTTTGTAGCTAAGAAAAGTAATAGTAGGAAAAAGAAATATTATTATACTCAAATGGAGAAATTTACGAAGGTTAATTAAAAAATGGATTAAAGTAAGGAAAAGGAACTATGTAGTATAAATCAGGAAAAATATTTGAAGGTGAGTGAAAAAAAGATTCTCCGTATAATGGAACAGGCACATTATATTATTAAAATGGAGATGTTTATGAAGGTTAGATAGTAAACGGAAAAAAATAAGGGAATGGAATTATGAGTTATGGAAATGGACAAAGTTTTGACGGAATTTGAAATCATGATAACTTCTCAATGGGAGTTTTTAAAAACAATTATGGAGATATTTATAAAGGTTAATTTGAAAAAGGAGAATAATGAGGAAATGATATTATGAAATTTACAAACTTTAAATAATTAAAAATAGAATAAAACTAAGAGCAATCTTAAAATGAAATTGGTGTTTTCATTTACTCAAATGGAGATGTTTATCAAGGTTAATTAGTAAAAGGATAAAAGTAAGGAAAAGGAGTTATGAAATATTTATCAGGATAAAAATTTGAAGGCGATTGACATAATGATAATCCATATAATGGAAAAGGCATCGTTATTTAATAGAATGGAGATATTTATCAAGGTTAATTAGTAAAAGGATAAAAGTAAGGAAGAGGAACTATGAAGTATTTATCAGGATAAAAATTTGAAGGCGATTGACATAATGATAATCCATATAATGGAACAGGTACATTATATTATTAAAATGGAGATGTTTACGAAGGGTAGCTAAAGAATGGGAAAAAATAAGGGAACGGAATTATGAAGCATAAAAATGGAAAAATATTTATAGGTGAGTGACAGCAGGATAATCAGATCAACGGAGATGGTTAGATTAAAAATTTATAAGGAGATTTTTATGAAGGTCATTTAGAAAATGGATAAAAATAAGGCAAAAGCACTATTAAGTACAAAAATGGAAAAAAATTTAAAGGTGAAGGATTGAAAGACAATCCGAAAATAGGATAAGGAATAATATATTATAAAGATGGGGATACTTATGAAGGAAATTAAAAAAGTGGAATGAAGTAGGGTAAAGGAGAAATTAAATATAAAAATGGAAACACATTTGAAGGTGAGTGAAATCATGATAATCCATTTAATGGAACAGGTACAGTGAATTATTAAAATGGAGATTTTTATGAGGGCTATCTTGAAAATGGGAAAAAGTAAGGAAAAGGAATTATGAAATATAAAAATGGAAACACATTTGAAGGTGAGTGAAATCAAGATAATCCATTTATAGGAGCAGGTACAGTGAATTATTAAAATGGAGATTTTTATGAGGGTTAACTTGAAAATGGGAAAAAGTAAGGAAAAGGAATTATGAAATATAAAAATGGAAACACATTTGAAGGTGAGTGAAATCAAGATAATCCATTTATAGGAGCAGGTACAGTGAATTATTAAAATGGAGATTTTTATGAGGGCTATCTTGAAAATGGGAAAAAGTAAGGAAAAGGAATTATGAAATATAAAAATGGAAACACATTTGAAGGTGAGTGAAATCAAGATAATCCATTTATAGGAGCAGGTACAGTGAATTATTAAAATGGAGATTTTTATGAGGGTTAACTTGAAAATGGGAAAAAGTAAGGAAAAGGAATTATGAAATATAAAAATGGAAACACATTTGAAGGTGAGTGAAATCATGATAATCCATTTAATGGAACAGGTACAGTATATTATTAAAATGGAGATATTTATAAAGGAAAATTAAAAAATGGAATGAAGTAGGGTAAAGGAAAAATGAAATATAAAATCGGACAAAAATTCAAAGGTAATTGAAACAAGGATGAACCTTAAGAAGGGATTTTCCTTTACCAAAATGGAGATGTTTACGAAGGTTAACTTGAAAATGGGAAAAAATAAGGAAAAGGAATTATGAAATATAAAAACTGAAAATCCTTTGAAGGTGAGTGAAATCAAGATAATCCATTTACAGGAGTAGGTATTGTATATTATTAAAATGGAGATATATATGAAGGAAAATTAAAAAATGGAACGAAATAGGGTAAAGGAGAAATGAAATACACAAATGGATAAATCTTTATAGGAATTTGAAACAAGGATGAACTTTAAGACGGAGTTTTCATTTACTCAAACGGAGATGTTTACGAAGGTGAATTAAAAAATGGAAAAAAGTAAGGAAAAGGATTGATGAAATATAAAAATGGAAATACATTTGAAGGTGAGTGAAATCATGATAATCTATTTAATGGAATAGGTACATTATATTATTAAAATGGAGATATTTATGAAGGAAAATTAAAAAATGGAATGAAGTAGGGTAAAGGAAAAATGAAATATAAAAATGGACAAAAATTCAAAGGTAACTGAAACAAGGATGAACCTTGAGAAGGAATTTTTCTTTACTAAAAAGGAGAAATTTACGAAGGTTAATTAAAAAATGGATTAAAGTAAGGAAAAGGAACTATGTAGTATAAATCAGGAAAAATATTTGAAGGTGAGTGAAATCAAGATAATCCATTTACAGGAGTAGGTATTGTATATTATTAAAATGGAGATGTTTATGAAGGTTAAATAGTAAACGGAAAAAAATAAGGGAATGGAATTATGAGTTATGGAAATGGACAAAGTTTTGACGGAATTTGAAATTATGATAACTTCTCAATGGGAGTTTTCAAAAACAATTATGGAGATATTTATAAAGGTTAATTTGAAAAAGGAGAATAATGAGGAAATGATATTATGAAATTTACAAACTTTAAATAATTAAAAATAGAATAAAACTAAGAGCAATCTTAAAATGAAATTGGTGTTTTCATTTACTCAAATGGAGATGTTTATCAAGGTTAATTTGAAAATGGAAAAAAGTAAGGAAAAGGAATTATGAAGTATACTAATAAAAAAGCATTTTAGGGTGAGTGAATTGAAGATAATCCATATAATGGAAAAGGCATCGTTATTTAATAGAATGGAGATGTTTATCAAGGTTAATTAGTAAAAGGATAAAAGTAAGGAAAGGAGTTATGAAATATTTATCAGGATAAAAATTTGAAGGCGATTGACATAATGATAATCCATATAATGGAAAAGGCATCGTTATTTAATAGAATGGAGATATTTATCAAGGTTAATTAGTAAAAGGATAAAAGTAAGGAAGAGGAACTATGAAGTATTTATCAGGATAAAAATTTGAAGGCGATTGATATAATGATAATCCATATAATGGAACAGGTACATTATATTATTAAAATGGAGATGTTTACGAAGGGTAGCTAAAGAATGGGAAAAAATAAGGGAACGGAATTATGAGTTATGGAAATGGAAATGGAAAAACATTTGAAGGTGAATGAAATAAAGACAATCCTTTTAATGGATAAGGATTTTTAATATTCTCAAATGGAGATGTATATAAGGGTTAGTTATAAAATGGCCAGAAGTAAGGAAATGGTATAATGACATACAAAAATGGTAAAATATTTGAAGGTGAGTGAAGATAGGATCAGCCTATTAGAGGCCTTTTCTTTTTATTGAAAGGCTAGAAATATGAAGGATATACTTAAAATTTTAAATTTCATGGAAACGGAACCTTTTTTTATACTCTGAAATAAATTTTAAGGTGAATATTCAAAAGTTAATAAGATTTGAAATTTGGAAATATCAAATTAGAAGGAAAATGAAATAATGGTTAAATTATCTAAGATATAAAAATTTTTCTATTTGATGAAATAATATATGATTAAGATGAGTTCTTTAAAGATAAACTTGAAATCATTTTATAACAATGAAATAATTAAATTTACGTAATAGATAAACTTTAGTTTGATTATTGCAATAATAATTTTAGTAGGCCAATGTTTAATTAAGTCTGAAGAAATTAAAACTTATTGAACCAAATTTTTAACTTCCTAAATTAACGAAGTATATGCAATTTATAAAGAACTAGTAAACATCTGAATACTTTTCCATATGATATATAGAATTTATAAATTAATCAATATAATGAGAATATTTCATATGTTGAAAATAAAATAAAAAGCATGCTAATGAAATTAATGTTTTCTAAAGTTAAAAATTTAAAAATTGATTTATCGAATTTTACTTAAAGTGTATGTGATGAAATTCATAGGTTGTTTTATGTATCTATTATTGTTAATTAAGTTTATAATATATAATGCAAGAGAATAAACTATCTTTAGGAGCTATAAATATGATGCTCTAAATAAAATTTCTACCTGCTTAGCTTGCTGCCTACTTCACTAAAAAAATTAGTCTATTAAGGCTATTTAAAAGATTAGGAACTAAAGTTTTTATCTAAGCTAATAAAATTAGAACAAATTGAATTTTTATGCTAAACTGGATCATCATAAGATGGAATAACAGGAGTTTTTCTAATGGATTTTTGTATGAATTTGAACTTGAAAGTTATAAAAATAAGCAGTGATTAAATATAAGTTTCTCACTTATAAAACTATCTAAAAGTAAAAGGACATTTAGTATAGGAACTAAAGATCAACTAAAACTAGCAACTAAACTAATTTATTTCCCTATGTCCTAACATAACTTCAATTGACACTCTTGAAGATATTTAAATAAATCAAATTTTAGAGTAGGTTAGAAATAAGAATCTGAGATAGTTAAAGTTGAATAATAATTTCCTTCTTGATAAGTTTTCTTTATTCATTACTTAAGGATTTAGTAGACTCTAATATGTTGATATATCTAATTGCTAAAACTTTAATGATGAAAATTTAATTTTATTGATGCAAAATGCTCTTAATCTAAAATCTCTAAATTTAAAAGGAATTGAATTAATTCAAAGTAAAGCTCTCAAGGAAATAGGTAATTACGGATAAAAGTATGAATAAATAGGGTTAGTTGACATAAATTAACTAGACAAGTAAACTTTGAAATACATTTTCTAGCAATGTAAGTAATTGAAGTAAATAGAAATAAAGTCCTATATTAGATTAAGTGAATAGGTATTTAAATTAATCTAGTAAAACTGCTAGTAACTATGAAGCTTAAGTTTAAGTAATCTTAGTATTTAAAATAAATTAAATTGAATCTTGGAATTTACAGATAATATCAAACTAAGATATCTAAAGTTTGAAGGATTATGATTAAATGATTAAGACATTCATTTAATAATATAATGCTGTAAATATTTGGTTACTTTAGAATTGATTTATACATGTAAATTATCACCTGATACATTTCCTATAATAGACCAGAATGGAGTTTAGTATCCTGTTTGGAAGAATTTAAGAATCCTTAAATTTCAAGAAATTATATAGTTCTAAAAGCAAATTTTCGAGGCAATGAAAAGTGAATTGAGGAAATTAAAGATCTTCTATAACAATAAGGAGATTAGACTTTTAAATGGAGATCTTGATTTTGAGTTGGATATAGATCTTTGATAATGAATCGAAACTCTACTAACTTTTACGAAAATCTAATTAATATAAATTATAGATAAAATAATTAATAATTTCAATTACTTTCTAACTATCAAAGCTCCTTCTTGCTTAAGTATCTATTCCATGATATAATCAATACATCTATACTTATTATTTAGGCATAAGCTATTTATTATATAACTATTTTCCAAGTAAAATTAAATACATAATTAGCTTAAATATCAATAAATCACATAAATTTATTTAACTTAAATATTTTAGTAAAGGAAACTATTTAATAAGTTATTTAGAATGAAAGCTAATATTAATTATCAAATTTTACTTCTAAACGTAGACAGTTAATAGAAAGGAGAAATTACCAAGTAAAATAATAGATGCTTTTATAATCGTTATTAAACAAATTAAATAACAGATAAATTTTGATTTTTAATGGGAATAATTACGTAGAAATTTAAGTCAAAACTCCTTATTCCGATTTTGTGTTAATTAAACCTTAAATTATACAAAATTAATCTTGCTCCGCAAAATATGGTGGAATGCTTCTAGAAAGTCTTCTATATCACCTCTTCCTAAGCCAAAAAGGAAGGGAGGAAGAAGGAAATCACTTCTTGACAGTCGTCTTCTTCACAACTTTAACCTTTTTCTTAATATTAACAACCTGAAATTTAACAAGAGGAAAAGAAGAAGACTCAGAAAAGCAAGTATACTGAAGAATTAACTTAGATTGAATTAAATTTTTTTTATTATTTACTTTACATCTTTATGTGCTTTCTCAAATTTTATATACTTAGGTTTAAAATATGCACTAATTAGAAAAACTTTATAATTAATATAATTTATATTCATAATATAATGCTTTATTATTCTATATTCTTTTAATTGAAAAAGATATCTTAACTTCAGATAAATTAAATAAAATTTTGTCTTTATAGCAATCAAGCAATATCTAATAATGAAATCTACAAAAATTATTATTTATGAAAATTTACTTTTAAAATATTTATATTATATTATTTTTTATTTTTTAGTTAAATTTTATTTCTATCTTGCATCTCTTAAAATTAACTTTAATATACAATAAATTATTATTAATATTAATAATTTAGTTTAGATACCACATCAAGTTAATATTCTTTAAACATTTAATTATTAACATTTAAATATGAAATATTTTTCTATATAAGATCAATTAACAAAATTTTTAGAATTTAAATTTTTTACTTTTCTTATATAGATTTTCATTTTGTAGCTTTAAATACCTATATTGATGCAATATTATAAAATTATTGAAATTAATTGAAATTAAAAAATCGCTTAAAAACTGATAAAAAATATTATAAAAGCTAGCAATTAATTAAAATTATTTTTATTTATGTTTTTAACAAAAAATGTAAATTTGTTAAAATTATATTTAGTTTAAATTTTATTTCCTACTTTTATTATTAAATGATAAAGACTTCCTAAATATAAAATTATATAAAAATGTTTTTTTCTTATAAAACTACTTTTATAAGATCTTTATTTAGAATTTATTTTTTACTATTTTTAATTTTTTAATTTAAATAACAATTTTTAGAAAATCTTAAATCGATATTTTTTATAAATGCATATATTATAATAAATATGATAAATAAAACAAAACTTAATTTTAGATTTTTGCTACAATTTTCTGTTTTTTCAAAAATAGTATAATTTAAATATTTTTATTTATTAAATTATTTTATATTTAAATTATTATAGCATTATATAATTAATAATATACAATATTATACTGAAATATGTGTATTTAAATTTATATAATTGTACTATGCAAACAAATAGTAATTTTTATTACTCCATTATCAATTTTTATAAAATTGTAAAATAGATTACTAAAATCTAAAAGATCTATTGAATTGATTAAACTACTTTAATTTATATTTAAAATTATAATATCTTATATTTAATTATAAAAGTTTTAAAAGTTTATATTAAAGCATAAAATTTAATCTTATTATTGTATTTCTTTTATTAATATTTTAGAAATTTTTCAATTTAATTAATTGCAGTTTTAATTAATAAGTATTATTTTAATTTCTTAAAAAGCCAATCTTGATTTATTTAATTTTCAATTTAATATAATTTTAAGGTAACTTTTTTACTTTTTAATTTATTAAATCTTTTTAAAATATTTCAATTTTTGTTTTTTTTATTTTAAATTAAATGTTAAAAGATCAAAATTTTATTTTTTGTAATCATTTATTAATTTTCTTATAATATTTTTCATATATAATAATAATAATAATATACTTAATGTTGATAAAGTTGTTTGCCGATCACAGGACTTGAAACCTGGTCGCAGCTTCCACTATTTTTTTGCGTGGTTGGGTTCCACGGTCTTTTTATTGAGAAGACAACTATCATGAACAGATACAGTGCTTAAATTCTAAAATATTTTTCTTTTATAGATCCCTTCCTTTGTTACATAAAGTCTTGATAAAATTCTTAATGTTTTTTATTCTTCAATTTTTTGTTTAGTTTTAAAACTTTTGCATCTTCTTAGAATATGTCATTATGATCTACAGTATCAGCATTTTTTTTTTCAATTTTATTTTGAGTTCTTATATTCAAAATTTTTTCAATGTTTTTAATTCTTTTGTTCATTTAGGTTGTTTCTTTACTATTTTCTTATTCTGTTATTTTTTCTTAGGATTGAGAGATTATTAATTTATTTTGAGGATCTTCAATCTACATTGATACAACTGATGATGGAGGCAGTTAAGATTAGGACCAAATTTATTATCTTGTGATTTATTTATTATTTATTAATATTGTCTTGAGTTAATCTATTTCAAGGTTGAGTTGTTCGTAGTTAGTAAGAATTTCTCGAATTCAATTAGTCAGATTTCAGATCGTTTCTTCTTATTTGACTATAACTTTATTTAATTTTTCAACTTGTTCTTTTTCTATTCAAGAAGTTTCTGGGTCAACCATGCGCTTTCCCTAGGAAGGAGATGAAGAGCTTGATTATTCTAAGAGCTACTTTTCTTACTTTTAAATTAGATTAATTTTTCTTCTAGCCTTCTTAATTTCGGCCTTGCTAAGATGCTGTCCGATATTAAACTCCATTTTTTTTATCTTCCATATATATTATTATTTACTTAAATTTTATAACTTCAGAAACGCTTTTTTGCTCGTTTGATGTCCTTTATATTAAAAGTACAAAAAAAAATTTATCTTATGTTTTTTTCCCTTTTAGAAATTACATAAATTTTAAAAGAGTTTTTAATTATTTTTGTATAAATAGAAATAAAAAAGCTTCAACTTTCTGTTTCTAATGCTTTTATTTTTAGTTATAACTTTAATAATTTTAGATTAATAATAATGAAAAATGAAAAATTAGTTTAGTTATAATTTCATATACTTATATATTTTATTTTAATTTACATTTTATTTATTCTTATTATTTTTAATCCTTTTCTTAAGACTTTACATAACCACTATAAAGATTTTAATTTAGATAGAATAAATTGAAAAAATAATAATTATTTACTTTATCAGTTTCGCATTAATGTTTTAACCTTAAATTTATATTTTATTCTTAATTTATTTTATCTTAAATATTGTTTGAAAATAATTATTAATATTTGTCTAAGAGTTAACTAAATTTTAAACTGGAATATATTTATTAAACTTTGACACTAACAGCAATTTTTATTTTAACATTTTTTCCTTAACTTTTATATTAAAAGCATTACATTAGAAAAATATTAATCTTTCTAAGCTAAATTTCTTTTTATACTCCAATAAATAAAATAAAATAAGATTCTTTATTTAAATTTATTTTTCTACTCATTAATAAATTATAAATCAAGATGAACTTTTATTTTTTCTCCTTATAATTTAAATGAATTATGTGTAAAACTTGTAAAGAGATTAAAATAAATTAATATTGTTGATATATATTGGATTAAATCTAATTAGTTGATTAAACTATTTCATTTATTATTATATACTTTGCTCATTCACTAATTAGTTTACAAGATTTAATCTTTTAAAGAAACTTCTTGCTATTTAAATATTACTTTTTATAGTGTTCTTCTAACTTAATAAGCAAATGAGAAAGCTTAATTTATTTTTAAATAAAACCTATGGAAATTGTAATTATTAATGTTTTTCTCTCTTATGTAAATAAATTATAAACATAATATCAAATTTTTAATTAAATCTTAATAATATAATTATCTAAATTATTTAAACTTATTTATAGATAAATTATAATTATTTCTTTATCTAAAAATATTGCTTTATAAATCTATTTTTTTATTTTTAGTTAAAATATTATAAAAATCTATAAAACCATCCAAATTTGCTATAAAAGATTTTTAATTAGAATATATTTTAGATTTTAATCTTAGTTTGCTTATTAAGCTTATGTCCTATATTAAATTAAATTAAAGATTAATAGTTATCTCTATTTTTAAAGTATTTAGTTAGTTTAATTACATGATAATTAATAAAGCTATAAAATGAAAACTATTTTAGTTATATTTCTCTTTACTTTGGGACTTTCAGAATTAAATGTTCTAATCTCTGGAGATTAGTAAGTTGAACTCCTTCCTTATGAAAACCTGACTTTAAAAGCTAAAACCTTTCAATAGAATACCTAAGATATAAAATACTTATGGACTTGCTAAATATAATCAGAAGTTCTTTAGTATGATGATAAGTTAGTAGATTATATTATAAGACATTGTAGTGCTTAAGGCCCTTAATTACTTATTTGTGCCTAATAATTTCCAGTAGGAGTTTAACTAGCTATTACTGTTAATGCTTCTACTTCCGATGGCAGATTTGGACTTAATACAGTCTAAGTACACATAACTTAAAGCCTTTACTCTCCAGTTTCTATTAGTCTTGAAGAAAATGATTTTAATATAGTAAGCTAAGACTCTTTATTTGTCCTCTATGCAAAAGTTCGTGATTCTAATTTTCAAATTAAACAGATTTCTTGAACTTAAAATCCTGGGAATATTGATGAAGTTTCACTCTTCGAAGTGAACTAAAAGTTTATCTTAGTAAATGCTTCTAATCTTAGTCAAGGTATATAATATACTTATGCAATATCAGTATAAGATGCTAATGATTTTACCTTCATAAGATAAAAGGTAGTTTATGTGAATAAAGCTCCTACTTGTGGGTAATTTATGGTAAGTCCTTAAAGAGGATTAGCATGAGAAACTCTGTTCTAAATGTAATGTTTGGAATGCAATGATTTAGAAGGAAATTATCCTCTATAGTATTAATTTTTCTACCTCACAAAGTCGAGTGAAGAATTACCTCTAAGTGTAAAAAGTGATTAATCAGAGCAAATTTTTAAGTTGCCTTAGTTTGCTAATTACTCTTAATGAAACTTGATAGTAGGAGTAAGCATATGTGACTAGTTTTAAAGCTGTACTAAAATGTACTAAACTATCTCAGTGTATAAGTCACTTTGAGATGTTAACTACGAAATACAAAATATCGATTATCGGATCTTTAATTCTAGCTTAGAGAAAAAGAACTTTTTATATAACTTAGCTATAGAAATGAGCCAAAGTTCTTAGACAATTTTTAAATAGAATTAGATGGAGTTCTTGGAATAGTTATCCTCTAATATAAAAACACTAGAATAGCAGAAAATAGCAATTTAGGGGTTTTAAGAAATTTATGGAATGATAGAACCTGAAGAAATATAGAGATATATTAACTGCTTAGATAGATGTCTAGATTGAAACGAGAACTAAGAGCTTAAATTTGATTAGTTAAATTCTATCATATCAATTATTGATAATCTATTATATAAAAAGAGTAAAGTAAATTAAAGATAGATGATAGAATAGAAATAAACGAAGTAAAAGAATAAACATAATAAAGGATCCTTAAGATAGCTTCGCTAAACGAAAGAATAACTTAAGTCAACAATCTGGTAAATAATATAAAAATCTTCTTTACTTTTTGCAATGTCTAATCTAGTACCTAGTAAATGATACTCCTAGAAATATTTATGATTAAAGACTAACTTAAATTTATCGATAGAGCTAGTTAGATGAAATCCCTTTTTCTTTGAAGATTCAGTTCCTAGTTTTTAAGTTTATCCTACACCTGATAGAGGACATTTCTCTATATTAGCAAGTTTTAATAATAATCCTTGTGAAGATAGTTCAATTGAGGTGACTCATTTAGGTATAGAGATATACAAAGGTTGACAAATTTATAATAACGATTCATGGTCTGGGTTAAGTACTCCCTTGAAAGAATCTGTAAGTACTGATTATACGCTTTATTTTTAAGAAGACAATATCGAAGACCTTGTATGTTAGATGTGAGATTAAGATTAAGAAATCTGAACTAATGAGTTTGCATGCTAATTATAAGAAACAGATTAAGATTTTTTATATGTTTGCAAGTGTTAAAAATCAGGGATTTTGAGAATAAATTACAAGCTGGATTAAAGTTAAGAAGAGACTTAAAAATAAGAACATGAAGAAGAGTTGGAAGATGATGAGTCCTTTGAGGAAAATATAAAGCCATCTTCAAGCTTAGAGAATAATTAAGACATAAATATAGACTAATAAAGTTCTGAAGATACTTCTAAAGAAGAAAATTATAGTAAATCAATTCCATTTTATGCTCTTATATGTATCTCCTCGATTTTTACTTTTCTTCTAATACTCTAATGTGGATATTTCAAATGTAATAAGTTAGACAATTAGAATAATACCTAAAGTAATTAATAAGTTCAAATTAATCATTCTACCTCAGAGATATTATGTGATTATTTATCTCTAACTGGTCCATGAAAAAAACCTCAGTCTAAAAAAGTAATCAAGCATAACTCAATTCTTTTAATAGATTGAATAATAGCCTAGATATGCTTTTTTACTAATCTTGTTTCTGCTTCTTAAAGCCCTAAGGAAAACAAATTTGAATTTCAAGACTTCTTAGCAGCCCTATGAATAGCTCTTATAGTAATAATCTGAAAGACTTTAAATATTCACATACTTATTAAGCTTTAAGGTATCTAGTATTGCTTTATTGGCATTCAACTAGTAATATGCATCGCAGTTACATCCTGGATATGCTTTAATTTCAGCACTGAAAAATACTCTCCCTGACTTTAAAGCCTTTTAATCAGCTACTTCCTTTACCTTCTAATTTTGGATCCTATTTTTACATTCTTAATAATAAAGCTTATTTCTAAGAAGTACTTTTACTAGGCTTTGAATCATTATTCTCCAATTCAACCTATAAGTATTCAAAACTCTAACAGTAATTTAGAGTTACCTAACGTTCCAGTATATTTAGCTTAATAAGTATCTTCTAATACTCTAATGAATATCAACAATAACATTAACTAGGAGATTCCATTTATCTAAATTAATTGCTGTATTAAACCTTAAAATTGATAATCGCAAAGCTCATTAAGCGAGATTATGCCTGGAATGGCTTAGGAAAATCAACTTAATAATCCAGATTTAGAAAATGACTTGAGTGGTCAGCTTTAAAACTCGGTTTTCATTCCATAATCTATAGAGAATTTATTACAATCTGGTAGTTCCTAAATGTTTGCAGGAAATAGTTAAATAAGTTTACTTAATGAATAGGAAAATGATTAAGAGAACAACTAGGAAAGCATTGATCAAGTAGATAAGAGATTTAACTTGTGACTTGTTATGCTTAAAAGCTTTTTTATATTAATGAATATGATAAAAATGTATAATCTATTAAATAAATAATAAGCTAAATATTTAATTATTATTTAAGCTAAAATAGAAAAACGTTTAAGAGTAAAAGTAAGAATAAGCAACTAGCTTATGATTGAATTACGTTACTAATAACTGTGCAAAATGGTAACATTTACAATGTGCTTAGCTTTCTAATTCTTTTTTTTGTGGTATTCTGCATTTTTATGTTTTAAGTTAAGATTATTTAAAAGACAAATGTCATGAAGTTAAGAGTAAAATCAAATCATCAAAAAAACGCCACCGGGTGGACTTGAACCACCGACCTTTTGGTTAACAGCCAAACGCTCTAACCTATTGAGCTACGGAGGCTCTTATTAAACTATCTTTACATCCTTTAAATATTGTAATTAGATCTAACTTAGAAAAATTAATTCCAAATTATATCAAGGAGAAGTTGAATATATCTACCTATGAGAAAATTACACTCCAAATAAACAGATCACAAATTTATTTATTCACTAACTAAATTAAAGAACCTGGATTATTTACTATAATCTAAAAAATAATTTAATAGTGAGATAAATTTAATAATTGCAATTATTTTCTTTTATCCCTTTTAATTATTCTAAAATATTAAAAATGATGAGAATCTATACAAATCTTTCTTTTTTATATTTAAGCTAGTTACAAATCTTTTTAATTATAGGCTATGCTGAAAATAAATTTAATTAGATTCATATAAAAATATAATAAGATGCTTAACTTTCTTAAGAACCAAATAATAACTTTTAATACAAGCTCTTTAATTATAAATAACAAACTCAACTATTGATAAATTATTAACTTAATTATTTTTTTGTTTATTACATATTTATTAACAATAGAGATGTATAGTTAGTCTAATTTTAGGTTATTCCTTTTTATTTTATATTTATTATTAATTTTCCTTATGATTTATCTACTTATTTTATAAGTAAAATTGAAATAAAGTTTACTCTCTCTAATATAATTAAAGGGAAAATTATATTTAAAACTTACTAATAACTTGATATTGTTTCTTAATCAATTTTGCTTTATAATTATTAATACTTTTTTATTTTAAATTTACTTATAAAAGGAATTTATTGTAAATAATCTTATTTAGGTAATTTTAAATAACTTTAACCTCAAAGATTTATATTATCCTTATTATAAACTTCTAAAATATATTAGCACTAACCTTAGTAGATTATTTATAATATCTAAAATCTAAAAATAAGAAATTGAGGTTAACTTTCATTCTCTATTTAAACTTCTATCATTAAATATACATTATTGCTTAATTTTATTATATTTATTTATAAAGTTAATAATTTAATTTTGCTATTAGTTATGCTTCTTTTGTCTATATCTGTTTAAATCACTTTTAATATTTATAGGGTATATCATTTTAAATATAATATGATAGATGGATTTATATTTATTATCTAAGATTTTCTTTTAAATTTCTAAATAATTGTTTAGCATATTAAATAGCTTAAAGTATCTTTAGATATTTATCAGTCTTATTATCTAATTCAAACTTAAGTCTTTTATACTCATATTAGATATCTAAATAATTTTTCTATATTTTTGAAGAATTTATTTATTTCATAAGCTTAAAATTTAAGAAAATGTTAAAAGATAAAAAGTATATTGATGATATGACAGTCAAAGAAAATTAATAGGATATAATTAAGTTAAACCAAAAATGTAAATAGAGCTATTAATTATATATTTATTAGAAATAAATAGAGATAGAAAAGAGTTAAATAAGAAAAAATAGTTTAAGCAAATTTATTATTTATTCGAGAGCAAGCTAGTTATCTATACCCATTACATAGTTATTACTATTGCTCCTTAATAGCCTTTCTTTAATATATTTATGGATTTAATATTTATAATTAAGTAATTATAATCCAACATCCTTTAAGCAGATTTAAAGTATCTACTAGATCCATTTAAGCTAAATAAACTATAAATACCTTAAACTATATAGCCTTAATTTAAAATTTGCTTTATACATAATTTATAAGCTTTAAGTCTTTAAATTAAACTTAGAATTATTACAAGATAAACTAGCTTTGCTTTGCAGTTTAGACTGTAGCTATTGAATTAATTTTAATTTAATAATTAAAATAATAAATCCCTTTTATGTAGCTAAAGCATGGTATATAATTAAACTAATATGAACTTTATTGAATTAGCTTATATTAAAAAGAAAAATATTTATTTATAAGTATAAAATAAGCTTAAACTTCTAGCAATCATATAACTAAATAGCTTTATAATAAACTAAGCTACATGCATAATTAACTAACAGATATTAATGCTTTAGAATCTACCTAATTATATAGTCTAATTTACTAATTTATAATTCATATAATAAAGTAGAGCATTAGTTAATAAATAGTCTAATTTATCATTATTTAACACAGGCTTGCTTTATTAAATCTAAAATTAATATAATCATAAGTGTGATATAAAAGGTTAAAGTAAATGCATTACTATCATACTAACTATATAAGATATTAAGTGCTATAGATATGATAACTATAAAAAGCAGGAACTATAATAATATAATAATTATCTTTCTAAAACAAATAAATAGAATTAGATAAAAACTAAAACATCAATTGAATCAATAATTTAGCTACATTTATTACTATTAGTCTAGTTTATCTCTTATATTAACTTCATAATGCTTTAGCAATGTTTTCATTTAATAGATTATATTACTAAAATGTAATTTACCAAGTTATTATTTAAGAATAACTTAATTTACTCAGCAAGTAGTTAAATTAAATGTTTATCATTTATAATTAATTAAACCAAATTTATTCTATTAGCATAATCTTAAATACCATGCTTATACCAACCTTAATTACTTTAGTTACTTTTATTTCATTATTATTATATAAATAATTGTATAACTAACTATAATTATATTTGTATATTTTAAAAGTTAAGAGATCAAGCCTCTACAAATTAAAATAAAGAAGCGAATGCTTCTATTAAATAAAATTTTAATTAGAGTAGTTTTTATAAATCATTAGAAGTAATAAACAAATAAGATAGTCTAGGTTCATTTAATTTTATGTTTATCTAAGATGATAAAGAAGCTTAGAGCATTTATTTTAGATACAAAACTAAATTAAATTAAAAATATAAATAGTAAGGAAACATTATATAGATAAACACTTTTATTTAGCTTAGAAGAACAAAAGAAACTTATATACTAAACTAAAAATAAGTTTTCGTAAAAATCAAAGGCTGAACGGATGAAAACAGAAAGATTAAAGACTATATGATTTAATCTTTAATTATTTCTTAAAGTTGTTTATTGTAAACAATCTATTATGAATTAAATATATAATACAATTAAAAGTTTAAGGATTCTTTCTAAATTAACTATTATAAAACATTCCTTTGTATTTTATCATTGAAAAACAATAATAGAAGTTGTCTTGTTAATCCGAGGGAAAATTAAAATATAGAGTTTTCAAATAAAGAATAGATGATAAAGCTATGCTTTAGAAATTCTTAATTACTAGCCTCTAAGGTTATAGTAAAGGAGCATAATTAACAAAAATATGATTATTAATAAGAGAAATTTTCAACTACCTAAATAATTGATCAACAAGTTATTAGCCTTAGGCTTAATTTAAACTGAATTTATCCTTCTTACACTTCAAGGCGGTGAATCGGACACTGTAATTTTACCACTAATACCCCAATGAGGCAAAAATATAACCATGATATCCTTAAGAACTAGATGTACAAATTGCTATAATATATACAGTTTTCAATTAAATTGGTCTAAGTGTAGTGAAAATATATAATACTTTATTATAAAACTATTAGCAAGGGAGGCCTAAATTACTATATTTGAAGTCTTCTACTTTATGATAATCGCTAAATAAAATAGTTTCCAAGTATCTTATTATAGAAGTCATAATTATAAATAAGCATAGATATACAATATTTAATTAGGAATAATTAAGCTGTTTAAAATCTATAAAAATGAAAAAACACAAAAAATAAAGCAAGAAAGAGATAAGATTAAGATAATTTATAAGATTCCTTTAATTTAAGTGAGTTACTCTAACACTTAAATAAACTAAAAATCCTTTTAGTTAAAACTTTAACTTTTTATTTGTAAGAGGAACAGATAAACTTTAAATTCATTTCACTTATTTAGTATTAATTAAAGAAATAAAATTTTCAGATCTGACTATAAACTTAAGAGAGATAAAATCTCTGAAGATAAATATTAAATTATTATTTTTAAAGCTTAAATTTGATATGAAATATGCTTCTATTTTACTTATATTAATTATAATTCTAAATATTTTGTCTAAGCTAAAGAATAATAAATTGATAAACATCTACTCAATCTTCTCTTTCTCATTTTAACTAATTAATATTTAGTATTTTCCTAAGGATATTGTTAGCATGTTTATAATAACTATCTTTTTAAAATTAGCTTTATTTAGTTAAAGGGGAATGAAATGCTTATCCAACTATTACCGTATAAATTATAATGAAATATCTTATAAACACTTATACTGTTATAAAACAAATAAATGTAAGATACAAAAGAAACAAACTAAGTCGCAAAATGTAATTAATAATTTTATAAGTATTCCTAAGATTAAATAAGTAGTATTTTAGTTTGAAGATACTTAAAGGCAACGAGGAAAATATAGAGAAATTAAATTAAATTAACTTAAACTTTTAATTTTATAAATTTCAAGCAAATTAACACAATTTATAAATAGGATTGTCAGCAAGGAATTTATGGATAGCTTTTTATTAAAGAAATAAAAATGAAATAAACTAAAAGCTTTTATAAATAATCATTTATAAGTAAAGTTAAAATTAAAATTTTTTAAAGACTTATAAAAATAGAACTAATTTTAGTAACTATTTTAGTTTATTAGTAAGTTTTAAAATGAGTAATTAAATTTTATGAGATTAGAGAGAAGAAGCCTCGGGTAATTAGGCGAATAATAAATAATTTAGATACATCACATAGAAATAAATCATAAATAAAATCAAAACGAGAAGTAATAGTCTAAAATTAGACTCAATTATATAGCTTCAATTTTATCAATCTATAAGAAGTTAAAAAATAATTAGCATTCTCAAATGATTTTATTACTAGCAATCCTAAAAAAACTAGAGTTTAATGTTTATAATAAAAGGTGTTAGTTCATAGATTCTATTTGATGCTTTTGAAAATTTACTTTTCTAAGGTTTTGTTTATGATTATTCTTTTATTATGAAATTAATTAAATTTTAACATGAAATTTATGATTAAATAAAAAGCTAGATTAAAGATAATAAAGAGAATACTTTATAAATTAACTTTATTTTGCTGTATATTAGAAATGCTTAAAAGTAAAAAAGGAAAACTAGTTTAAATTAATTACTCTTAAAATTGAAGTATTAAGTCCTGCTACTATAATAATTTATGTGGTTGCAAAATAAATGTTTGTTTATTTATCTGAAGGATAGTTTTCATAAAGATTGATATGTTCAAGTTCTTCTTACTATAATTTTGATTTCCTGAGTTAGATCTAATTACAATATTTAAAGGATGTAAAGATAGTTTAATAAGAGCCTCCGTAGCTCAATAGGTTAGAGCGTTTGGCTGTTAACCAAAAGGTCGGTGGTTCAAGTCCACCCGGTGGCGTTTTTTTGATGATTTGAATATTTACCCTTAATTTAATTATCTATTTAAATAATCGTAACTATAAAGCATAAAAATTAAAAATAACTAGTAAATGGAATTTGCAAGCTTTAAGCCAACATAATTTAATTTTAAGCATCAAAAGTAGCACCATTATTACTTCTAAAGTGTTGTTGTCTAACACTTATTTTATGTTTTAACTTAACTTTTCGTTAAATATAGATAAGTTAATATCTCCCTTTTTTAGTTCAATTTAATGAATTAGAAATTGAAGCATACTCTTTTAATATTAAAAAGTTTTAAAGCTAAAAATCATATATTAAATCTCCTATCTACTTGAATAGCACTTTCCTAGTTGTTCTCTTAATCATTTTCCTATGCATTAAGTAAACTAGATTAGCTACTTCCTGCAAACATTTAGGAATTACCAGATTGTAATTAATTCTCTATAGATTATGGAATGAAAACCGAGTTTTAAAGCTGACCACTCAAGTCATTTTCTAAATCTGGATTATTAAGTTGATTTTCCTAAGCCAATCCAGGCGTAAGCTCACTTAATGAACTTTGAGATTATCACTGAGATATTTTATTCTAAGGCTTAATGAAGCAATTAATTTGGACAAACGGAATCTCCACACTAATGTTATTGTTGGCATTCATTAGAGTATTAGAAGAAACTTACTAAGCTAAATATACTGGTGCACTAGTAAATTCTATATTGCTGCTAGAGTTATTAATAAGTTAAATTGGCGAATAATTATTCTAAATCTAATAGAATTTCATCTATGAAATAAGCTTTATTGTTAAGAATATAAAAACAGGATCTAAAATTAGAAGATAGAAGAAATAGCTGAATAAAAGACTGTAAAGCCAGGGAGAATAATTTTAAGTGCTAAATCTAAAGCATATCCAGGATGTAACTGCGATGCATATTACTAGTTGACTACTAATAAAGCAACGTTAGATACCTTAAAACTTCAAAAATAAGCGAATATTTAAAGTCTTTCAGATTATTACTATAAAAGATATTCATAGGGCTGCTAAGAAGTCTTGAAATTCAAATTTGTTTTCCTTAGTGCTTTAAGAAGCAAAAGTAAGGTTAGTAAAAAAGCAAATTTAGGCTATTATTCAATCTATTAAAAGAATTAAGTTATGCTTGATTACTTTTTTAGACTGAGGATTTTTTCATGGACCAGTTAGAGATAAATAATCACATAATATCTCTGAGGTAGAATGAATAATTTGAACTTATTAATTATTTTAGGTATTATTCTAATTGTCTAAGTTATTACATTTTAAATATCCACATTAGAATATTATAAGAGAGATATAAATCGAGGAGATACATATAAGAGCATAAAATGGAATTGATTTACTATAATTTTCTTCTTTAGAAGTATCTTCAGAACTTTATTAGTCTATATTTATGTCTTAATTATTCTCTAAGCTTGAAGATGGCTTTATATTTTCCTCAAAGGACTCATCATCTTCAAACTCTTCTTCATGTTCTTATTTTTAAGTCTCTTCTTAACTTTAATCCAGCTTGTAATTTATTCTCAAAATCCCTGATTTTTAACACTTGCAAACATATAAAAAATCTTAATCTGTTTCTTATAATTAGCATGCAAACTCATTAGTTCAGATTTCTTAATCTTAATCTCACATCTAACATACAAGGTCTTCGATATTGGCTTCTTAAAAATAAAGCGTATAATCAGTACTTACGGATTCTTTCAAGGGAGTACTTAACCTAGACCATGAATCGTTATTATAAATTTGTCAACCTTTGTATATCTCTATACCTAAATGAGTCACCTCAATTGAACTATCTTCACAAGGATTATTATTAAAACTTGCTAATATAGAGAAATGTCCTCTATCAGGTGTAGGATAAACTTAAAAACTAGGAACTGAATCTTCAAAGAAAAAGGGATTTCATCTAACTAGCTCTATCGATAAATTTAAGTTAGTCTTTAATCATAAATATTTCTAGGAGTATCATTTACTAGGTACTAGATTAGACATTGCAAAAAGTAAAGAAGATTTTTATATTATTTACCAGATTGTTGACTTAAGTTATTCTTTCGTTTAGCGAAGCTATCTTAAGGATCCTTTATTATGTTTATTCTTTTACTTCGTTTATTTCTATTCTATCATCTATCTTTAATTTACTTTACTCTTTTTATATAATAGATTATCAATAATTGATATGATAGAATTTAACTAATCAAATTTAAGCTCTTAGTTCTCGTTTCAATCTAGACATCTATCTAAGCAGTTAATATATCTCTATATGTCTTCAGGTTCTATCATTTCATAAATTTCTTAAAACCCCTAAATTGCTATTTTCTGCTATTCTAATGTATTTATATTAGAGTATAATTATTCCAAGAGCTCCATCTAATTAAGTTTCAAAATAGTCTAAGAGCTTTAGCTCATTTCTATAGCTAAGTTATATAAAAAGTTCTTTTTCTCTAAGCTAGAGTTAAATACTCGATAATCGATGTTTTGTATTTCGTAGTTAACATCTCAAAGTGACTTATACACTGAGATAGTTTAGTACATTTTAGTACAGCTTTAAAACTAGTCACATATACTTACTCCTACTATCAAGTTTTATTAAGAGTAATTAGCAAACTAAGGCAACTTAAAAATTTGCTCTGATTAATCACTTTTTACACTTAGAGGTAATTCTTCACCCGATTTTGCTAGATAGAAAAATTAATACTATAGAGGATAGTTTTCTTCTATATCAAAGCAGTTCAAGCTTTAAATTTAGAACAGAGTTTCTCATGCTAATCCTCTTTAAGGACTTACCATAAATTACCCACAATTAGGAGCATTATTTACATAGACTACCTTTTATCTTACGAAGGTAAAATCATTAGCATCTTATACTTATATTACATAAGTATATTAGATACCTTGACTAAGATTAGAAGCATTTACTAAGATAAACTTTTAGTTCACTTCGAAGAGTGAAACTTCATCAATATTCCCAGGATTTTAAGTTCAAGAAATCTGTTTAATTTGAAAATTAGAATCACGAACTTTTGCATAGAGAACAAATAAAGAGTCTTAGCTTACTATATTAAAATCATTTTCTTCAAGACTAATAGAAACTGGAGAGTAAAGGCTTTAAGTTATGTGTACTTAGACTGTATTAAGTCCAAATCTGCCATCGGAAGTAGAAGCATTAACAGTAATAGCTAATTAAACTCCTACTGGAAATTATTAGGCACAAATAAGTAACTAGGGGCCTTAAGCACTACAATGTCTTATAATATAATCTACTAACTTATCATCATACTAAAATATTTCTTATTAAATTTAGCATGTTCATACGTACTTTATATCTTAGTTATTCTATTGAAAGGTTTTAGCTTTTAGAGTTAGGTTTTCATAAGGAAGGAGTTCAACTTGCTAATCTCCAGAGATTAGAACATTTAATTCTGAAAGTCCCAAAGTAAAGAGAAATATAACTAAAATAGTTTTCATTTTATAGCTTTATTAATTATCATGTAATTAAACTAACTAAATACTTTAAAAATAGAGATAACTATTAATCTTTAAATTTATTTAATACCAACACTAAAAATTAAGATTAGTGAGCAAGCTAGTATTAAAATCTAAATATATGACTAGTTTAACCAGATTTCTTTAATGGATTTGGATGATTTCGTTGATTATCAAAATAACTCCAATCAAAGTGGCTATTAAAAATTAAAGCAGCAATAATTAAAGTAATGAACTATAAATAGGATATATATAAAGAAAGATAATTTAAGCTTCAAATAAATTAGATAATTATATTATCAAACTTGAAGAAAAAGATAATTATACGCTTTTAAATTATTTTTAGGGGTAGAGAAAATAAAGATAAATATAATTTCTATAAAAGTGCTATTAATAACAGTAATACAGCTTATCTATTTCTTTATTTTTAAAATATTTATAAATACTAGATAATTAAATAGCATAAAGATTTATTTAAAATTAAAGCCTTGATAGTTAATTAATACATAATTGAAGTATATATTAATAATAGAAGAGATAGTTTAATTAGCAAATTTGATTTAAATTTAATAATATATTGTAATAAGTATAATTAGACTTTAACCTTTTTACTATTTTTAAGCATAATAAGCTTAAATAATAGTTAGATGAAAGGATCTATTCCTTATAGAAATTAATAATTATTATTAAGAAGAAAAATTTAACTAAGTTAGATTCTTCTTTTATCATATTTCAAGAATGTATTTAACCTAAAAAATAATGATTACAAGTAAAAATATTTTTATAGGGTAATACTTTAATATTAGTTGAGGAATATAAATAATTAGAATAAAAAATATTGAAAATTATTAATAATTTTGCAATTGCACTTCAGTCCTTAATTTTGTTAAAACTCCAAAAAATTTTATTTTTCATTTTAGTAAATAAATTTAATGAAGCAAGTTCCTAAAAATTAAGTATAACTAAAGTTAAAAATATAATATCTTAATCAATTTCTGAAATTTATTAGAGTAAATAAAAGATTTGCAATACTTTTTCAGTCTGAATTCCAGTTTTTTATATTAATTAGATATCTTAAGGAAATAATTTTAGCAACTTTAAACAAATTTAACGATATTCCAAATCAAAATTTTCTAAGGAAAATCTATAAAATTTTTAACTGAAAAATAAATTTAAATTTTATATGGTTAATAGCAAAAATTTTAAATTTTAAAATTAAAAAATGTAGCAACAATTACATTAATAGAAAATTCTTATTGCAGAATTAATAAAAATATTTGAAATAAAAATGAAAATTATGAAATTTCTAAACAGCTAAAATGATTAAATTTAACTATTTTATTATATTTAAAAAATATTAACATTACATTTCAATAAGCATTTTATATCTTTGTTTATTCAATTTTAACTGAAAAAGATGCAGACATGAAAGATAAATAATAAAGATGATTGCTTAAATAATAAATAAATTTCATAAAAATAATAATTTTAATATTTGATGATTAATTAAAAAATAAATTAAAGCTAAAGTAAAAATATTATTTATTTATCAAATTATCAAATATTTCTAAATAATTCTAATCATTTAAATATTTAGAAATCTACAGATACTTGAATAAGCTAAGTATAATGATTCTTTCAACTATGCAAAGATTATTAAAAATTTGTTTGAGATAATAAATATAATATAATTGTAAAAGAATAAATGATACTTTCTAAATATTATAAATAATAAGCTAATCAAAACCATTTAAACTTTAAGAAATTAAAATAATATTTATATATTAAATCTTTAGTTATTTGCTTAAAAATTGTAAATAATTAAATGTATACATTTTAGATTTATCTTATACTTCCAAAATAATTTTTTTTAATTTTAGAAAATATATAAATAATAATAATATAAATGCAAATAAAATAATTTTTTCTAAATTATTTTAATCTATATTTACATATTAATTCTATAATATGTAAATTAAATAATTTACAAGAATCATATGTTATTGCTCTTCTATTTAATAATATTAATTAATTTAGAATATTTGATTTTATTATTTCATAATTATAATTTAATAATGTGGCTCTACCATTATTAGGTTAACTACGATTTTAACTGCTCAATACTGTTTAATAGGATATATTTTGAAAAATGGATTTGTGGGTGGTTATCTCTCTTAGTCTTCCAAAACAATGCTCACATATCACTCAAATTCAGATTCCAAGACAAATAAACTCAAAAGCTGAAGATCATTCTATTCAAATTCCCTAATCAACCAAAGCAGAGAAAGATAGAAGTAAATTATGAGTAATTAATTTCCCCAATCTCTGTTGAGGCTATCCATTTCTTTATTCCTCCATTAATAATTTTTATTTTTTATATATACTAAATAAAAATTTAAATTATGTCACTTTGGAAAATTTAAAATTGTGATTGATGGATAAAACGATAAATAACTCTAATAAAAATAAAAATTCTAATAATATATATTTAAAAAGATGATTTAATTTAATTAACTTCTAAAATAGTATCTCTTTAAGTTTAAATATTTAATATAGAATAATTATAAAAACAGTTATAGAAACTCAAACACTCTTCAAAAATGTATAAAAGTAATTATAATTATTATATATATTTTTGTGTTTAGCAGTTCTTTATCATTTTTAGTAAAAATTAAAATAAAATTATATTTAATAAAAAATGGAAAAACATTAAACAAAAAAATCATTTTTTTCTAATTATAATCTTTCAACATTTAGTTGTAAATTTAAAATTTATATCTTTTATTCATAGAAAATTCAAATTTTTTTAATTATTAATACATCAAAATAGAAAATAGAAATTTAAAGCCAAAGACTACACATTAGTGTAAAAATAAAAAATAGTAGAAGTGTAGTAAGTTTAATTAATTAAAGTTATATAGAAAATATTTAAATAGTATTTTATTTATGTCATATATTTATCAAAAATATGCTAGTTATAAATTATTTATTTAAACTATATAATCAAAAGTACAAAATAGAAATTAAAACTATTTTTAAATATACTAATAATATCCTATACAATTTTTATAGATATAAAGATATATTTTCTATAATTAAAATTACTAAAATACTAATAAAAATGTTTTAAAATAATAATAGTTAAATAGTTTTATATAAATAGTATATTGATTAATAATTAATTTGCTTCTAATTTAATTTATGTATAATATCTAACATATATTTTAAGCACTGAGAATATAAAATTTAAAATTAAACAAAATAAATATATATTTTAAAGTAATTCTTAAATAATAATTTCTTTCAATTTTGTATATTTTAAATAACTATTTCCAAATTTTTCCTATAATAATATTATTATTATTATTAATATTAATTCACTAATAAAACAAAAAATTAATTTATTTTTTATATCTAAATTAAGAATTTATTAGTTTAGTCTTTACTATTTTAATTTATATAAATAAGCTTTCTGCTTCAGATATATGAATTAATAATTTCTTTAATGTCTCGTTTTAAAATAAACAGTTTCTAACTATAGATTAAATAAATGAAACAATTTAGATTTAATTTATTTCTTAGTTGCATTTATCAGTCAAATAATTAAATTTCTATTTATTTAATTTATATAAAGTAGAAAGGATTAAATTTTATATTATAATTAAATAATCACCATTTTCAAAGATATATCTTTAATATACATTCATTATTCAAAACACTATATCATGATTTATACACATTAGAAACTTAAATTCTTCAAAATGTTTAGATTTTCAAAGATTTCAAATAACTTAGTTAATAAGTAAACTAAATATTTAAAATAAAATAAAAGATAAGCTAGAGAAATACAAATTTATAATATAGAATATTCAAGTTAATTTAATTATTTATAAAATATATAAATTCCATCCACTTAAATGAGATTACTATTTCAATAAAGAAGCTAAAGTTAAATAAATAAATTAACTCGCATATATCAATTTTTTTAGTTTAAATAATAACAGAATATACAAAAAAATTGAATACAGAATAATCTGAATAAGAAGGAGAGGGAGTGATGGTCATTCAAATTAAAAAAATGAATAGCTGAAATTGTTTGAAGTTCTAATGAAAGCAAGTATTTAGTAAACTTTTAGTTGATAATAATAATAATAAATGATAAAATTATTTTTAGCTATGATGTTTTAATTAGTTATAATAACTTTACTCTTATTTTAATATCTTATAATTATTATTAATCTTTATTTATTTATTTATAAAAATATGGAAGAAGACATACTCAAATGTTTTTTTGCAGCTTCCAAGAAATAGCAAATGAGGGTCTAGAATTTCTAAAATTAAGGGAAAACTGGAAGAAGGTTATACATCAAATTGTGACTCAAGAATCTTAAGAAAGGCCTAGGAAATAAGTTAAGAATGTCCTGCAGTAAGAAGTATTTGAATTTATTACTGAATAGTTGATAAGTTATAAACAGCTAGTTAAAATGATTTTGAACCTCCAGGAAGAGCTTAAAAGAATGAAAATGGATAAGAAAAAATTAATGGAGAACCTAAAAGAATAAGAAGAAATTGAGTCAAGACTCAATTCTAAGTATTGAGATTTAAACAATTCTGGAAGTATCGTAGAACCAAAAAATAAATCCTAGAGGTAACACAGAGAAAAATGATTTAAAAAATAAGATTAAATTGCAATCAATTAACTTAAATAGCATTTTTAATTGATTAAGGCTAAAGAAATTATAAAATGATAAAAGAAGAAGAAAGAATCAAATTGCCAAAACAAAAAATAGCGAATAGATGCTTTATTGTAATTCAGGAATACACATATGGAAACTATGCAATAAATTCCTTAACTTCAAATAAGAATACTGGAAACAACAAAGACAATAACAAAAAAGCATGAAAATTTTGCAGTTATTGAAACTAAGGAAAGAGAAAAAATTATTTTATGATACGCAAGGAACTATCTACTAGGAAAAAAGATAAATACTGAAAGAGAAAATGGAGAATTCAAGAAACACATGCAAGACAAGAAGAGATAAGGAAAAAAGTATTAAAAATTTTACTGCTAGTCTCTTCAGAAAATCATAGGCAATTTATAAAAAAAATTACCTTAAAACTTGCACTACCTTCATTATTCTTCTCATCTTTATTTATTAAATTTTTGTTTCGAAATAAAGAATCTACTTTTCTAATTCCTACTTTTTTATATATTGTTTTTATGTTAAGTGTTTATGCCTATTCTTGTCCTTTCTCTAGGTTAAAATTTCTTCACAAAAGAATTAGGGATTTTTTCTTACCCTTCCTATTAAATTATATAATAATAATTTATAAATTAATCCTGGCTGATTTACTTATGGTTTTATTGAATCTTTTATAGTAACTAATTAGAAAAACTGTTCTAAATAGTCTTGTCTTAGATATTTTCTCCTTAAACAATTATAAAGCTGAAAATTATTTTTTCCTTTGGTCCCTTACAGAGTTTAACAGTCCTATACTCTAGTATGAGAATTCATGGCTAACTATATAAGGTTTTATTGCTCATTTTATTTTGATTAAAAAAGCAAAGTTTAACTAAATAGCTTCTGAATATTTTTTCAATCATAAGAAATTTTTAGATAAGCTTTATTTAAATAACTTCTTAATTAAATAAAGTTGACTTAGTAGTTAAAAAATAATTATGTCTTAAACTTTAAAAAGTATTAGAGCTAAAATAAAATTTCTCTTCTATATTGTTATCTCATTTCAATTATATTCTAACTATCTTTAAGCAGATCTTTCTTTTCAACTTTTAATTAGAATAAAGGACTTTGAAATAAAGCAAAAGTTTTCCAAAGTTTATAATGAGAATAATAAGAAATAGTAAGATGAAAGCATTAAACGATAAGTCTTACTTATTAATATCCCGTAAAGTTTAAAATATGGAAATATGGATAATTTTCTATCAGCCATTGAATAATAATCTTAGAATGGTAAGATATTAACTTAAGCTTTATAAAAGTTAACGATATATATTTGATATCTGTTTATATTAAGAAATCTAAGGAGTAAATTTAAAGAAGCTAATTAATGATGAGCTCGCTTTATTTTTTTTAAGTGTTAATTTATTTTCGTTTGAATTTCCTTGATTTTTCTTCTCAAGCTTATTTTAAATTTTATTAATCATTCTCACTCTAAAAAAAAAATTAATATCCTCTAAGCATATAAATCCTTAAAATAATAACTCTAGTTTTGGTTTTATTACTAAATTAAGTCTTAGAACTGAAGATATAATATGCATACTCGCAAATGACTTGCTTGTTTCTTTTAAAATAGACTGAAATTAAATTAAGTAATGAAATAATAAAGAATTATTAGGCTTAGAATTTCAGTCTTAATTGACTTTCTAAGAAAGAAATAATTACAAGAAGTTTATCTTTAATAATTTGATAAGGTAATAGTTACTTTTTTGCAATATAGCAAGTCAAGCATATTTTAAGTTATTTTGCTTTGATTCCATTTTATCTTTTAATTAAAGAATACTACGAAAAATGTAAAAAATAAGTTTTATAAGGCTAATAAAATGAATATACGTTTATCAGCTATAAAAGAGCCTAATATTATAAGTTATTAATTTTATAAGTATAGCACTTGCAGAAAAATTAAGCAGGAATTTAGTTATAATGATATTTAAATGCGAAAGAAGAAAAAAATAGAACGAAAACTAATTTATGCTTCTGATTTTTAGACTTTTGAGATCTCAAATAAATTAACTATTAATAGTACTAAACTATTTTCAGAAAGTAGGAAACTAGGATTATAAAATGGTTTTGTTCTTAATGCTATGCTAGTTTGCAAACTGAACAGTAAATTACAATCATACCTTTGAAAGTAAAGTTTTAGTATACAGAAAATATTAAAAATCATCCGACTAGAACTTAGTTAAGCTATCCCATAAATTTAATTAATAAATCTAAAATTAAATTTTTGATATTTTGTTAAATTAAGCAAGATCTAAGTGGAAAAGTTTCATTTAGATATAATTTAAATTAAATTGATATATAGTTAAACATAATAACCCTAAAGTTATAGATAAATAACCTAAAGTTAGAATTAATATTAGATCTTTTTATTTTTCTATAAGAAGTTAAAAAGTAATTGAATCTAATAGAATTTTAGTCTTTGCAAGCTTTTTATTTTAATTAACTAAATTGAAAAATAGAGCTTGCAACTTCTAATTATAAGCCTGGATTAAGAAATATTTAAGGTATTTAATAAATTTATTTCTCTTATATAATTTTTTATTTAATAATATTTCTCTTTATTAAGAATCTAGTGAATTTAATATTATAGCATATAATATAAAACTATTAATAAAATATTATAAAAAAGAGAAGAACATAATTTATGGATTCTTTTATATTTGTAAAATTTTAGAAATGTTTAAAAGTGATAAAGGAAAGTTAGTTTAAATTATCCCTTTAATAAATTTATCTTGCTATTAATCTATTCTTATATTTAAGAAAATATTCCTGATTCTTTAACTAAGTTATGTAGTGACTTTATAAATTTATGGTCTATTTATTTTCTCATAGTTAGATATGTTCTAGCTCTCCTTGATACAGTTTGCATCTAATTTTTCTAAGTTGGATCTAATTACAATATTTAAAGGATGTAAAGATAGTTTAATAAGAGCCTCCGTAGCTCAATAGGTTAGAGCGTTTGGCTGTTAACCAAAAGGTCGGTGGTTCAAGTCCACCCGGTGGCGTTTTTTTGATGATTTTAATATTTACCCTTAATTTAATTATCTATTTAAATAATCGTAACTATAAAGCATAAAAATGCAAAAATTCAGGAATAAATGAAAGCAAGCCTCAAGGACATTAGATAATAAATTTAAAAGACATTAAGTATTGTAATATTTCATTTTCAAACCATTACCTCTCAACTTTAACTTTATATTCATAACTTTTTCTAGTTTACTTAAATAATAATTTAAATATAGACAATTAAGCATCTAGCTTACTATTCATAAAATAGCTTATAAATTTTGTTAATACACTCACTTAAATAAAAAAGCTAATTAGAATAGTAAATCATATGTTCATTCTCTAATCTACTTGAGTTGATCCTTCTTATTTTAGCTCTTAACTCTTTTCCTATTCGTTATGTATACTTATTTAATTGTTTCCGTCCAAAATTTAGGAAAAAATACTTGATGGATATTAATTATCTATAGGTTATGGAATATAAGCCGAGTTTCAACCCTGACCATTTAAGTCATTACTTAAATCATTATTATTAAGTTGATTTCCTTAAACTGCTCCAGACTTTCTCTCGATTATCGAACTTTATGGCTGTCATGGAGAAATTTTATTCTGAAGGCTAAGGCAATAATTAATTTGGACAAATGGAATCTCCTATTTTATGTTATTGCTGATATTCATTAGAGTATTAGAAGATATTTACTCAGCCAAAAATACTGGAACGTTAGTTAACTCTAAATTGTTGCTAGAATTATGAATATTTATGGGTTATATTGGAGAATAATGATGCAAAACCTACTAGAACTTCATCTTAGAAATAAGCTTTATTGTTAAGAAAGTAAAAATTGGATCTAAAATTAGAAGGTATAGAAAGTAGCTGATTAGAAGGCGTTAAATTCAGGGAGAGTAATTCTCAGTGCCAAATCTAAAGCAGAACAAAGTTGTAATCGCATGGCATATTACTAGTTGACTACTAATGAAATAATGCTAGATACCTTAAAACTTTAGAAGAAATCAGATATTTAAAGTCTTTCAGATTATCACTATAAGAGCTATTCATAAAGCAACTAGAAATCTTAAAATTAAAATTTTTTTTCCTTAGTGCTTTAAGAAGCAAAAGTAAGGTTAGTAAAAAAGCAAATCTAGGCTATTATTCAATCTATTAAAAGGATTGAGTTATGTTTAATTGCTTTTTTAGACTAAGAGTTGTTTCAAGGACCAGTTAGAGATAAATAATCACATAATTCTATCAGATAGAATATTTAAGTAGGACTTACTAATTACTTTAGACATTATTCTGACTATTTGATTTATTACATTTGAAATATCCACATTAGAATATTATAAGAAAGGTATAAATCGATGAAAGGCATAGAAGTGTATAAAATGGAATTAATTTATCATAAAATTCTTCACTAGATTTGTTTTCAGAATTTTAATAATTCCCATTTGAGCCTTAAACTTCCTCTGTGCTTGAAGATGGTTTTTCACTTTCCTTAAAGGCCTCGTCATCTCTAAGCTCTTCTTCATATTCTTATTATTGAAACTCTTCTTAACTTTTATTAAATTTGTAATTTATTCTCAAAATCCCTGATTTTTGACATTTAAAAACGTATAAAAAGTCTTCATCTGTTTTCTATAAAAAGCATGTAAACTCATTAGTTCATATTTCTTGATCTGAATCTCACATCTAGCATACAAGAACTTCGATATTGGTTTCTTAGAAATAAAGCGTATAATCAGTACTTATTTATTCTTTCAAGGGAATACTTAACCCAGACCATGAATCATTATTATATACTTATCAGCCTTTGAATATCTCTATACATAAATGAGTCACTTCATTTGAAATATCTTCTCAAGGATTATTATTAAAACTTGCTAATATAGAGAAATGTCCTCTATCAAGTATAGGATAAACTTAAAAATTAGGAACTAAATCTTCAAAGAAAAAGGGATTTCATCTAACAAGCTCTATTGATAAATTTAAGTTAGACTTTAATCATAAGTGCTTCTAGGGGTATCATTTACTAGGTACCAGATTAGACATTGCAAAAAGTAAAGAAGATTTTAATAGTACTTGCCAGATTGTTGTTTTAAATTATTCTTTCGGTTATTTTAGTTATCTTAAGGAATTTTGTTACGTTCATTTTTATACTTCATTTGCTACCCATCTATCATCAGTCTTTAATTTATTTTGTTCTATTTTTTCTATAAATTATAAATTATTATTATGATAGAATCTAGCTAATTAAATTTAAGCTCTTAGTTCTCATTTCAATCTAGACATCTATCTAAGCAGTTAATATATCTCTATATATCTTCAGGTTCTATCATTCAATAAATTTCTTAAAAGCCTTAAATTGCTATTTTCTGCTATTCTAATGTATTTATATTAGAGGATAATTATTCCAAGAGCTCCTTCTAATTCTATTTAATTACTGTCTAAGAGCTTTAGTTAAATAAAATAGCTAAGTCATATAAAAAGTTCTTTTTTTCTAAGCTAGAATTAAAGACTCTATAGTCGATATTTTGTATTTCGTAGTTAATATCTCAAAGTGATTTATACACTGAGACAGTTTAAAACATTTTAATGCAACTTTCAAACTAGTCACATATACTTATTCCTACTATCAAACTTTAGTCAGAGTAATTAGAAAACTAAGGCAACTTAAAAACTTGCTCTGATTAATCACTTTTTACACTTAGAGGTAATTCTTCACCCGATTTTGCTAGATAGAAAAATTAATACTATAGAGGATAGTTTTCTTCTATATCAAAGCAGTTCAAGCTTTAAATTTAGAATTTAGTTTCTCATGCTAATCCTCTTTAAGGACTAACCGAAAATTATCCACAATTAGGAGCATTATTTACATAGACTACCTTTTGACCAAAGAAAGTAAAATCATTAGCATCTTATATTTATATTACATAAGTATATTAGATACCTTCACTAAGATTAGAAGCATTTACTAAGATAAACTTTTAGTTCACTTCGAAGAGTGAAATTTCATCAATATTCCCAGGATTTTAAGTTCAAGAAATCTGCTAAATTTGAAAATTAGAATCACGAACTTTTGTATAGAGAACAAATAAAGAGTCTTAGTTTACTATATTAAAATCATTTTCTTCAAGACTAATAGAAACTGGAGAGTAAAGGCTTTAAGTTATGTGTACTTAGACTGTATTAAGTCCAAATCTGCCATCGGAAGTAGAAGCATTAACAGTAATAGCTAGTTAAACTCCTACTGGAAATTATTAGGCACAAATAAGTAATCAGGCACCTTAAGCACTACAATGTCTTATAATATAATCTACTAACTTATCATCATACTAAAGAACTTCTGATTATATTTAGCAAGTTCATACGTACTTTATATCTTAGGCATTCTAATCAAAAGCTTTAGCTTTTAGAGTTAGGTTTTCATAAGGAAGAAGTTCAACTTACTAATCTCCAGAGATTAGAACATTTAATTCCGAAAGTCCCAAAGTAAAGAGAAATATAACTAAAATAGCTTTAATTTTATAGCTTTATTAATTATCATGTAATTAAACTAACTAAATACTTTAAAAATAGAGATAACTATTAATCTTTAAATTTATTTAATACCAACACTAAAAATTAAGATTAGTGAGCAAGCTAGTATTAAATTTAAAATATATAATTAGTTAGAAAGGCTTTTTATAGAAAATTTGGATGGCTTTATAGATTTTTAGAATATTTTAACTTAAATAAAAAAAATAGATTTATAAAGCAATATTTTTAGATAAAGAAATAATTATAATTTATCTATAAATAAGTTTAAATAAGTTAGATAATTATATTATTAAGATTTAATTAAAAATTTGATATTATGTTTATAATTTATTTACATAAGAGAGAAAAACATTAATAATCACAATTTCCCCAGGTTTTATTTAAAAATAAATATAGCTTTCTCATTTGCTTATTAAATTAGAAGAACACTATAAAAAGTAATATTTAAATAGCAAGAAGTTTCTTTAAAAGATTAAATCTTTTAAACTAATTAGTGCATAAGCAAAGTATATAATAATAAATGAAATAGTTTAATCAACTAATTAATTTTAATCCAATATATATAACAACAATATTAATTTATTTTAACCTCTTAACAAGTTTACACATAATTCGCTTAAATTACAAGGAAAGGAAATAAATAACAGATCATCTTTAATTTATAAATTAAAAAATAAATTTAAATAAAGAATCTTCTTTTATTTTATTATATGTGTTAAAGCAAAAAAATAACTTTAGCTTATAAAGATTAATACTCTTCTAAGGCAATGCTTTTAATATTGAAGTTATGGTAAAAAAGTGTTAAAATAAAAATTGCTGTTAGTGTCAAAGCTTTAATAAATATATTCCAGTTTAAAACTTTGTTAACTCTTAGACTAATTTTAATAATTATTTTTAAACAATATTTAAGATAAAATAAATTAAGAAAAAAATATGAAGTCAAGTTAAAGCAATAAATAGCATCAGAATCAATTAATGCAAACTTGATTAAACAAATGAAAACAATTTTTTAAATAAATTCTAACTAAATTAAAATCTTTATAGTGGTTATGTAAAGTCTTAAGGAAAGGATTAAAAAGAATACAAATAAATCAAATTTTAAATTAAAATAAAATATATAAGTATATGTAATTATAACTAAATTAATTTTTAATTTTTCATAGTTATTAATCTAAAATTATTAAAGTTATAACTAAAAATAAAAACATTATAAACAGCTAGTAGAAAGATTTTAATTTCTATTTATACAAAAATTATTAAAATTTTATTAAAATTTATGTAATTTCTAAAAGGGAAAAAACATAAAATAAATTATTTTTTTTACTTTTAATATAAAGGAAATCAAACTGCAAAAAAAATGTTTTTGAAGTTATAAAATTTAAGTAAATAATAATGCATATGAAAGATAATTATAAGAAAATTAATAAATGATTACAAAAAATAAAATTTTGATCTTTTAATATTTAATTTAAAATATTAAAATATTAAAAAATAACTTCTGAATACAGATCTTATAAAAGTAATTTTATAAGTAAAAAAAAATTATATAATTTTATAATTGGGAAGTCTTTATTATTTAATAATAAAGGTAGGAAATAAAATTTAAACTAAATATAATTTTAACAAATTTACAATTTTTGATAAAAACATAAATAAAAATAATTTTATATTTAATTTCTAGATTTTATAATTTTCTGTTATAAGCTTTAAAGTAATTTTTTAATTTAAATTAACTACTATAATTTTTTTAATATTGCATCAATATAGGTATTTAAAGCTACAAATGAAAATCTGTATAAGAAGAGTAAAAAATTTAAGTTCTAAAAATTTTGTTAATTAATCTTATATAGAAAAATATTTCATAATTAAATGTTAATAATTAAATGTTTAAAGAATATTAACTTTATGTGGTATCTAAACTAAATTATTAATATTAATAATAATTTATTGTATATTAAAGTTAATTTTAAGAGATACAAGATAGAAATAAAATGTAATAAAAATAATAATATATTAGAATTTAAAATTAAATTTTCATAAATGGTAATTCCTTGTAATAATAAAGCAAGATATTATTAAATTAAATTGTTCTAATTATACCAAATTTTCTAATTAGTACATATTTTAAACCTAGTATATAAAGTTTAAGAAAACACATAAAGATGTAAAGTAAATAATAAAAAAAATTTAATTTAAATTAAGTTAATTTTGCATTATAAATATAAAATTAGATTTTATGATATTATAATTTAATTATATTATAATAAATTATTTTATCTTAATTTTAGATTTATTTTAGAGAATAATTATTATTTTATTTCAAATTATTTAAATTTTCTCCTTCTTTTCGAATTTATTTCTTTAGCTAGTATTACACCTAGAGTTATGGTAATAACATTACTTAGCAAAGCCGCACAAACGATCCAAAGTTTTTTCTTGTTTGATTGCTGGATAAAAGAGGTTTCTATAAATCCATAATAAAATGGATTGCACAAATTTATTTATCTTATCTTATAATAATCTCTTTACACTGTAATTTATGAAACCTTTAATTATAACCCCTTTTATTTTATTTTAGTATAGCTATCATGAAAATATAAGCTATTTACTACTACTCTTTATGAATTTTCTCGTTTTAAAAGTTACTAAATCTCACAGGTCTTCTTAAGAAAGTAGTTTCTAAGTTATTTTGGTTTGCTTGTGATATAAAGGTAAAATTAAATAATGCTTAAATGATTTTATTTGACATGCTAAATGAAGCTTTCTAGGGATTTTAATAGAAGAAACCTAAGAAAAGTAGAGTTACTAAGGATTTTCTAGTTAAAAAAGTTTAAAACGACCGAACAGACCAATTTATCATTGAGGAATTATCTAAATATAATAGGTTAATAAAAAGAATTGCATGCATTCAATTAAATTTGAGCGCTCTTATAAATTAACTTAGTCAAATCAAGTTTTTCTTACTTTTACTTATAAATTCTTTCAGTTTAGCTTAGGAGATAATTTTCCTTATAGCTATTTAATTTAGATATACTAAGCTTATTTTTCGGGTTTTTTAATTAAACTGATTATTTAGATAATGATAATTTAATGATTTTAAGTGCTTATATGTAATATGTTTCTAGCCTTGCATTATGATGGTATTTTGTTTCATATAACAAATTTTATTGCTTCTTAGCCTTATTATTCAAGTTTCTATCTGCTTTGGTAAATCCTATTTTAGAAGTTTAAGAAAGTATATTCTTCATTTTAATTTCTTTAAAGCTTTAATATTTGATAACTATATCTTTTTATAATCAAAGGGTAATTCTTAGCTTAGTTTCTTCTGTATTAAGCTTTTTAAATAAAGATTAGCCAAAAAAATAAAAAAGAGTATTAGTAGCTAAGATATGAAAAAGAGAGCTTATAGTAGCTTTACATATATCTTAGGTAATAATGCAGATTTGCTCTGCTCACAGTAGGGGTTTCTTTAATCAAATCTATATCCTATAAAAGAAAAAAAATGAAAAATACTCAGCTATATTGCAGAGAGAGTAAATGCTTTTTATACTGTAGGTTAATTAATGGAGATGTAAATTAATGAAATATTTTAATAGAGGTTTTTATAGAAATGGTACCAAATTAATTAAAAGAATAGATAAAATAATCAATATATTTATATATCTTCAGGCAATAAATCTGATTAAGAAGGTAAAAAGGGCAAATAACCCGACTTTGATTAAAAGAAAAAATTTTAATCAAGGAAATAGTGCTCGAAGGAAAAAATTTTAGGTGAATTTTAAATAGATAAAGATTTTGATAGATATTGCAAATTGACAGGATTCTAACTGTTTGGGAATTAGCTATAAGGGAATCAATTTTAGTTTTTAAGTTAGTATAGTATAAGATGAGGGGTATAATGTCATTTAAAGTTAGGAGAAAATTTTGATGAAGTTTATTAGATAAATTGTTCCAATAATGCTTTTTCAATCTATTTCTATATCTTGAATATTTTGTTAAAAAACACCATCTATCAAAATCCAATAGATGTAGGAAAATTAACAAACATATACTACAGCAATATTTACAGCTTAGGTATATAGAATAAAATTATAACACCTATAGTCCTTTTCATTTTGAAGATATTGAAACCAATAGGGATAAGCATGAGTAATAGAAAGATTAAGTATAAGAATAGCAAGCATAAAGCATTCAAATTTAAGAAAATGTATAATAAGCTATGTAAAGCTAGGAGAATAAGACACCAGAATACATTGCATACTTATTTTTCTCTTAAAACGAAAGTATTTAAATTTGAGAATAGATCATTTAGAAAGAAAAGGGAAAGTAATCTATGAATTATACATCACTACCAAAATAATAAAAAAATGATTTAGAAGCATCACAAAAATCAAGAAAGAGCAATAATACTTGAATATGTATTATTAACTTTTATTTAAAAACAAGTTTAATATATATTCCTTTAATCTTCATTTATAAAGGAAATTTAAAAAAAGATTGCTATTCTTCACTTGATACTCAAAATTAGTTTATCTAATTAAATATAGTTATAATTATAATAGCTAGGTTATAATTAATTCTAGCTTTAAGAATTTATATTTAATTAGTTTAATTGAAATGGTAGATTGAGAGATATGATAATACAGGTATTTCTGGATTAAAAGTAGTAAGATAGTAGAGTATATCAAACTACTTTAATCAAAAATATTCCAAAAAGTTTAATTTTAATAACTAGAGTTATCTTAAATTCCTATAATATAAGCAATAAATATCATCTATCTTTTATATAATTTTAAGTTGAGATTTATGCGAAAAAATATGATAAAAAGATATTCCAATAAGTTTGAAATGTGGATGATACTTGAAAAATGTATTTAGTATATATTTAAAAAGAAAAGCTACTAAAAGTATTATGTATATAAGTAGGGAAAAAAGATTGTAGAACAACTAGAAGAAGTATAAGAGGTACTAGTTTAAGAAAAATAGAATTATTATAAAGTTAAATTTGCATTCATGATTCAAAAGACTTTGATTTTTACTGAATAGATATTATTATAAAAGTATGCGAAGCTTATGCAATAGCCTCGCTTTTAGTTCACTAACTTATTAATGAATTGAATAAAAAGATAAATAAAGATATAATCAAATGGTCTCCAAAATCGTTTGCTAGACAGCTAATATAAATTTTAAAAAATTTAGAGATTGATAGAAGAACAAATCCTTATGCTTAGGAAATCAATCGAAACTGAATAAAATATACTAAGTAAAATAACAAATTATCTACTAAAGAGTAAATAGAATCTGAAGAATCAATAATATAAATATAAATTTAAAGATTATAAAAGGATTTATTATACTTAAAGTAAAAATCACCAATTGAAGACTTTGATTTATAAATGATAGAAATTAATAATACTACCAATAAGTGAAAGAAAAACTATAAGAAATTTAATTTAATTTAAGAAAAAGAAAAAAAATATAAAGATTGGATAAAGTCAAAAAAAGAAGAAATTGGGAAGTATTTTATTAAATTCCAATCTTAAATATTTAGATAGAATTAAATGAAAAAAATAAATTGAGAATTTCCTCTCTTTAAAAAGAAGTATGAGAATATAAAAAAATTAAAAATATAAAATTAAGATTAGAGTGATAAAAATAGAGAAGTTAAAGCGTGAAGTATGATTATTTCTATTTATATAGATTAATTGCTAAAGAATGGGAGAAACTTATTTATGTGGAATAAATTTTATGCATTACATTTAAATTTTTAGATTTCCAAGTAAAATTTTAATTATTTATTTTAAATTATCTCACACTAAAAGCTTATTTATTTGCATCTGTTTAAATTTGCTTTACTTATAAAATTCTATCCAAATAATTACAACAAATAATTAATAATTTAGAATATAATCTTAATGAATAGTCATTTAAATTATAAGGTATAATTAGTTGGTTAATAAGAGAATGCTTTACTTAGATAATTAAAATAAAAATTAATGTTTCCAAGTTATTTTCATACCAGCACAAATAACTAAAAGAAATCTGATTTTTTTGTCTTTTTTGTTTTGTAAAAAGAACATAAATGCTCTAAGATGCTTTTTTAATAAATCGTTTTGCAACAATTTAACAATTTTTTTTAATATAATTAATTTTAGATTTAGTTAAAGGATTTCTAAATCTAGTAAATAACCATCCCATATTTCTAATTATATTTTAAATTTCTCTTTTTAAATTTGTCCTTTAAGTTCTCCATCCATTGGTACTACTTTGAAGTTTTTTTTTTGTTTTTCTTCAGTTACCTAGCGATTCTTTCTATTCTAACTTTTTTAGTCAATTGGGTTAAAAAGTGATTTTAGTTGTACTAAGTATTGAAATATTTAATTTCCATTTTTAGAGGAGACAATAGATAGATATAATCGTAAATGAAATATACACTAGATGAGATCAAATGCTTAAATTTTAGTTTAATTCCAATATCAAATAAAGAATCTATAGAAAGATAAGCTAAATACTAAGAAATTATTTACAAAATTAATGTGTAACAGGGAAGTATACCTATGGATATCAAAAAAATGAATAATAATGAAGTATAAAAAGAAAAACATGATGTTATATATGTAAAAAGCAGCACCATTATAAAAGATTCTGGTGAAGAAACTAAATTTATTATTTATAAAAAATATAATAAAAGACCTGTTTTAAATATAAGTGACTCAGTTAGAGTTAATATTTTGTAAAAAATTTATAAAAAGTAAGATTAGCAATTTTAAACAAAACTTTAGATGTAACAAACTTAACTGTGAAGTATATATTATTAATAAGGATAGCGAATTAATTAAGTCTTTAGTCGTCCTTTAGTTCAAGAGAAGACACTTTCGAGAATAATGAATGAAAGACCAATTAATGAAAATAAAAGACATTTAGCTTTTTTATTCTAAATTTGTTTGCTATTAAATTTTTGAAAAAGGTTATCATTAATTTTAATTTCAAATTAGATTTAATCTATTCTAAGAAAGAATTTTATCTTTGTATTAACATCTTAGTATGTTAGTTAACATTCTTTTCTATTTATTAATTTAATTAATGGGAAACTATTATAAATTGCTTATACTTTAAAATTCTTCGAACTAGTAAAAACTTTTCCTTTTATTGGCCTTTAACTTTTACTTCATTCTAAATATCTCTAAGTCATATAAAGGTATCTTAATTTCATCTTCCATTATTGCTATTTAAATTTTATTCTAACTTATTTTGACTTTCATCAGGAATATAGTTAAAATATCTTTACCTTTATAAAAGCCATTCTTAATCTTTTGTCTAGTTCTATTAATTCTTCTAATTTTTTTCATTTTGTATCAGCTAATTTCAATCTTATTTATTCAGATTACCTCTAAAAGATATTTTATTAAATTGCATTTTGCAAGTTTAAATTTAAATTAAACTAAAATGATTTTCTTAAATATTGCTAGTTTTTAATAATTTGGTTGAATATCTAACAACCCTAAAATTATATATAAGCTAATGTTTTAAAAATATCTGTTTTACTTATAATTCTTAAAATTTATACAATTTAATAAGACTCTCTACTCTTAATAATAGTTAGATATATAAATTTAATTAAGCAATTTAGTATTCAAATTTTCCCTTTTATACTTAAGTGCATTTTGTTTATTTAGAAATTACCTTTGAAGTTAAATTATTTAAATAGTTAGGTTTTTTCTAGTGCTATTATTATTTAATCCCTTATATTTTGTATTTATAAAGTTAAGCTTATTTTTCCTTTTATATCTAGTGGGACTCCTAACTCATTTATTGTGCTCAAAAATTTTTCTAAATAGCTTAACTGGGTAGTAATAAAATCTAAAGCACAAAACTATATTTTTAGTAGATAGGACTTGCTTTTATTAATTGCATTAAAGTTATTAAATCTACGTTTTTTTATTTAGAATATGGAATATTAATGCTATATCACTTCCCTTAAGCTTTGCCTAAGTATTTTTATAATAAGCTCATGGGTTTATTAAACTTTTTTCCTTTCTTTTTGACTTAAACTAGTATTAACATATAGAGTGAAAAAAATTTGAGATTGCAAATTATAAAATTAGATTCAATCTGAAAAAAAGTTTTTATAGTGATGCTTATCTAAATTTTAAGCTATTAGTTTAATAAAAAAACTCTAAAGTATGCAAATTTATTCTAATGGAATATTTAACTAAAGTCATATAGTTGAATTAAAATTATAATATATTGAAGTTACTTAGACCACCTATGGAGACGATGCTGGAAGAGAAAGGAGATTAAATAGAAAATATGGAATGACCTAACCTAATTTTACCCAACCGGGAATGGAGAAATTTATAAGAAGAAAGCAAGCTATATGAAGAGACAACCATTCCGAAAACTTGACAGTGAAGGGAGGAGAAGACCACCTAGAGATCAAGTTCCTATTGGTTGGATAGGGAAGTAGGAAGCTTTTTAAGTAGACGAACCTTCTTTAACACTTTAATTTAATTTAATATAGAAGTTACTTAAATAAACAATTCTTTTAGACTGTAAAAAATTATTTGAGCAAAATTCCTGTTTAAATATGAGTAAAATTAAGTGGAATAAATAATTAAAAAAAGGTGGTAGTAAACTGAAGAAATATTTGGTTATGCGCAAAAAATTTATAAGTAAAATTTAATTAAAAACCGAGTAAATTAATAAAAATATCCAAACTTCCAATTTTTAAAGAAATTTCGTAAAAAAGAAAATTATTTTTTACTATTTAGTTCATTCCAAAATCCATAGAGCATTGGACTAAGAAATTATTTTAAAAATTAATGTAAAAATATCTATATTTCAATTATATAATTATACTCTATAGTTTATTATGACTATATCCTAGTTAGAATAAAACTCTTCGAAATGTTTAAATTAAAATAATTAAAAAGTATTTATAGCTAGTCTAAATAAATTTTGCTATAGAGCAAGTCATTTAAAACTAAATCTATATTTGTTTTCATTATTATTCTATATACACTCTATTAATTAAACCTAGAACATCTTCTCTTCAAATTTAAAATGATGCAAATTAATATTTATTTTAGTGCTTTCTATCAAAGAAAATCATAAAAGAGGAATAATTATGAATTTTTCATCTATCCCACAATTTTTATAAAGGAAAGGTATAGTAATTTTAGTCTATTAGCTTAATATTACTGATCTTAAAACGTCAATAGAGAAAAATAATTTAGTATACATGATCTATTTTCAAAGATACAAGACCAATAAATAAAAGATAAAAGCTTATAATTATTTTATGTTTTTAAATAACTTTTGATAAACCTTATTATTTTGTTTTTTAGTTAAAAATTATTAAAAATAGATATCTAATTATTTCATTTTACCATTATTAAAAGCCTTTTTATCTAAGATCGTACAAGAAGCATTAAGAATCTAATATAGAAATTTTATCTTTTTTACTTTAGTTAATTTTATATTTATTCTATATAAAATTCGAAAGCTTTTTTAATTATTTTATTCTTTTTTAAATATTTGACAAGAATTAATTTTTTGGATTGAAAGTTTCAATGAGCTCAATCGAAATACAAAAAAGGAAATATTCATGAAAAAAAAAATCGAATTTTTAGTGATTCAAATTTTATCAAAACTATAGCAATCTTGAGGAATTATAAAACTGAGATAAAAATTATGCAAAAAGTATTTGGATGATTTTCAATAAAATTATTATATTTTTGGCATAAAATACTAAAATAAATGTTTATATAATAAATAGATTTTAAAAGATAAGCCTAAGGAAATTTATCATTATAAAAGGCATCTTGAATGTATTCACTTCATATTTTTCATTGCAAAAATAAATAAGCATTCAACCAGCTTTTCAGCTGATCTAGAAACACTTTAAAAATGTTTATTAAAATTACCTAAATTAAAGCATTCTATTAGAACAAAATTAGCAAACATTATGAAGAAATAAACTAGTAAATTATAATTAAATTAAAATCTATAATAATATTAAATTTAAAATACTTATTAGATTAATTTAAAAGGGATTAGACTAGCTTGCAACAATAAATTGATAGATATATATTTAATTAAAATCTATAAAGTTAAATTTAGAAATTAGGGATAGATATTTTAGAGCATTTCATAATCTTTTATACATTTTTAATTGTTTTAATTACTATTGAGAAGCTTTTATCATAAAAAATTTTATTAGAAGAGAATTAAAATTTATTTCAAAAAGTTAATTAGAATAAATAACCTTTAGCAATTTTTTTTTCTGTTCATTAAAAAATCTTAAAATCAACTGAGAAAAAAATTTGTACAATTCAATTTTGATTAACCATTGAAAGTTTTATAAAAGTATTAAAGAAGAAAATTTTCATGTTAAATAGTGAAAAATTAGGGATATGTAACTTTTAGAAATTTCACTTGAAAAAAAATACATCTCACTATGTGTTGAAGCGTTATATGGTAAAGTCAGGTTAAATTTTTCATGAAAGCTAAACTTTTCAATACTTAATTTAAGATTTCTACAATCTATTATAATTAAAAAAAATGGAATATAAAATTGTAAAAATAGAAAAATATAATAGAACATAAAATTAGAGTGAAAGGAAAAGAAAGATAAAAGCTTAAGGACAAATTTAATAACTACAAGCTTTAAAATGGGGTATATTAAATTAGTAATTTACTTTATATTTGACTGTATATATTTTTCTAATTTGAACCACTTTGAAAGCTACTTAGATTCTACTAATTTATATGATATTAAATATTCTTTATGCATTTAAAACCAAAAATAATTTCATAATTTTAAATATTAAAGAATAAATAAATTTATCAAAATACAAATTTTATTTAATAGCTTTCAGACATTTAAAACTTATATAAAAGTTTAAACTACAATCATATCTCTATTATCTATAGTAATTCATAATGCGAAATACCTTATATTTTACAAAATTAACTTTGTACTAAAATTATCTTAAATCAAAAGATTGATTTCCTTGATTGTTTGATAGCAAAAATTTATACTTTTTATTTTTCAGATTTTTATTAATTATAAGTTATAATATACATTTTTTGAAAGAATCTATTTAGAATTTAATATATATATAATAAAATTTTAAATTAGGAATATTCTTACAATTTCAAAAAATATGAAAAATGAAAAAATTGTTTAGAAAGAAGTATTTCAAAGCCATTTTCATATAAATTTTATTATGTATTTAGAAATGAAACATGTATGTAGACACTATTTTAAGTTTAATTTATCTATTTATAAGAATCAAAGAAATCCTTTAAAATATTGAGGATATTTCATTGAATAATAAATTGCTCATGCTGAGTAAATATGATCGAGTATCACACAGTAGGATAGCTGTTTAATGAGACTCCACCTTTTTTTGGAAGATATGGATCTTATTTATTTTATTCAATAGACTAGTGATAAATATAATGAAAATAATATAAAATATTAAGGAAGAATCTTACGAAAAGTGTAGATTTCTAGTAAAAAATACTAATTAACGAGAGTAAATTTTTTGATACTAAGTAATATTATACAAATTTGCCCTTCTGTCATCTCTTTAATGATGTACTTTAAAAAAAAATTATTAAATTTCAATCTAAATTAATTTCCTTTAAGCAAAGAATTATTGTAAACAAGTTATTTAATAATAACTAAGTTGCATTGAGCAAACTTAAGAAACGCAATATTTTATTGTTGTATTCCTAAAACCCAATCCTTCCTATTTATACAAATGAAAGTGGAATAAAAGAAAACTGATTTTTTGACTGAAAGAGTTAGAAATATTTAGAAATGACTTTTGATGTGATATTAATATTCATTATTTTATTTGAATTTTATTTATAATAAGAAAGGTAAATAAAACTTATAATATTAATACTTTAAAAATTTTATTGCATTTCTTAATTAAAAATTTTAATATTAATTAAAACTAAATTTTTATTTTGTTTAACCATTTATTGCTAAAATATTAAAAGGAGTTTATAGTTTCAATATTTGGACTTTATAATCAGTATTCTCGAAAATATATTCTCTTGAACTAAAGGACGATTTAAGATTACATTAGTTCGTCATCCTTATTTATAATATAAATTTCATATTTATTTTTTTTACATCTAAAAGTTATTTTTAATGCTAATCTTTTTATTAAAATTTTTTCTTTAATATTAACTCTAACTAAGCCAGTTATATTTAAAATAGGTCTTTTATTATATTTTTCTATTCTTTTCATAAATTTAGTTTCTTTACAAGCCTATTTTATAATGATGTTGCTTTTGACATATATAACATCATATTTTTCTTTTTATACTTTATTATTAATAATATTTTTGATATTCATAGATATACTTCTCTGTTATACATTGACTTTTTAAATAATTTCTAAATATTGTGCTTATTTTTTTAAAGTCTTTATTTGATAATAATAATAATAATATACTTAAAGTTAGTAGAGTTTTGCATTCTCTGGAATTGCAACCAGTTCCTGCGGACAGTTTTTTTAACGTGGGTGTGATCCACAACCTTTTTATTAAGTGGAAGGTTACCACTGTAACCGTTCAAGTGGTCTTGCAAAAAGCTTTTATTTGTAGATCCCTGTTGGAGTTATTCATAGTTTATTGAGTTGTCTCCATGTTCTTTTCTGCTCTTATTCGTTTATTTTCTTTCATTATCAACAGTTTTTTAAAATATGTTGATTTGATTTGCAACATCAACAAAGTTTGTATTATTGTCTTTATTTCGTTCTTTTTTATGATAATTTATTTTCTATATTTTCTAATCTTTTAATGAAACTTGTAGCAATCATTTCTTTTTCTGGATTCAATTCTGTTTTTAATTCTATTGGTATTTTTTCTATTTCCATTTTCGTGTAATATTTAAAGTTTTATTGTGACTAAGTTCAGAGTTGTTCTTCCGTTATCAAATTGCTTTGAATGAGCTGTCTTCTGAGTATTAATAATTCGTTGTTTTAATCCTCTATGCTATTCATTAATTCCCTTATTTTTTCTCCTTAGTTATAAGCTATTTCTTCATACTTTGAAATTAATTTTTACATTTGATCTAGTTAAATTTAAAGTTTTTGATCAGATTCGTTCTTAGGTTATCTTATCTCTATAGATCCTACCATCACTTTACCTTCTGATGACGAACTTGACTCCTCTCGTTGCTATTGTTTTTTCTAAATTTCTTTTGCCGCTTTTCTCTTTAGGTTTTTAAGTTAATTCTTTGAGAGTCGAAGAGATTAATCCATTTTTTTTTTATTCTTTATTTGATATTGGAATTAAGAAAACTAATATTAAAACATTTGAGAAATTAATTAAATTATTGTCAATTTCATTTAATGTATTTTTCATTTATGATTACATGCTAACGATTGAATCCTCTATAGACGAAAATTAAATTTTTATTTATTTGCCTATCACTTCTAGAATATATTCTAGTATTTCAATCTTTGATTTTAGTTTTTTAATCCTAATTGTACATTTGATATTCTTAACGCCATAATTATGAAAATATTCTTGAGATTACTTTCCTTTATTTTATTAAGCTGATTATCAATTAAATTAGATTATTATTTTTATTTTTTATATATTCAATAAGAGAAGTTTGTTATTTCTTAGGCATCATTTTATTAATTAAAAATTAATTAATTTAAAAAAGATGAAAAAAGGTAAATAATTTAAATTTAAAGAACAATTCTTTTCAAAAAAATAGAAATAAAATGATAAGCAAAATCTAAATTGAAAATTAAAGTTCTTCAATAAATACTTTCTATTTATCTAGAAAATTTATAATTTTTAATTTAAAAGCAATGATAATAGTTTAATATTTAGTTATTTTTATTTTATAAACATTTTTAATTTTTTAAGTATTTCTTAAGTCTCTTTTTTTATAAAGATGTAAGCCATACTCCCAATTTAATTCTACTCTTTTTATACGCTAAAAAAGTTTGTAATTTACTTATAATTTTTATTTTCTATACATCACTTTTTTATTTTTGGTTTTATAACTAACTTATTTAAATAAAAAATTCTTTTTATATATTAACCTTATTATTCTTCTTTTTATTTAATTATAAAATATTTAATTAAAATGAAATTTATTATAATAATAGTTTAAAGTTCCAATTATTTTAATATTATTATTATTATAAATTTAATATAAGTTTATTTATTTATTTTTTAATACACATTTAAAATTAAAAATTAATAATCTCATCATTTTCACTTAAATAGGATATCAAATTTAATATATTTTAAACTCTTTTTTTTATTTATTTTTTATATTTTAATCCTTTTTAGACAGATTAAATAATCAAAATTTGTAATTTTTTTTTTTAATTTAATCATTATACTTAAATACGAATTTTAAATATCTTTGTAGTGATATTTTTCTTATTAAATTCTTTATTTTTTTAGTTTATAAATCAAGTTAAAATGTATTATAGAAATATATCAGATTAAAATAAAAGAAATTTTAATTAATATTTTTATTTAATTTAATCTCAATCAAACTACTTTGATACATTTTTATTTCTGCTTTTATTAATAATAACAAAAGACCTTAAGATAAAAGTTTATAAAGCTCTTTTTTTTAGTTTCTTATAAAATTTTATTAGAAAGTTGAATTTTTTTTCTTTTATTTTTTCCCTAATTTTTCATTTTGATTTCAAACTAATATTATTTTGTGATATCTTTAGATACAAGAAATGATTCCTTCAACAAGGGACATTATTAAGTGTTTTTTAAATTTTTAGCAATAAATCTGAATTTATCGCTTTTCAAATACTCTTGTTATAGTCTCATTTTAGCTTTTTATTTTAACTTTTTCTATTTATAAATAAATAAATTTGATTATAGAGCGCGTAGCACTCTCGTTGGTGCGCAGCTCTTTAAATAAAATGTTTCATACTGACAAGAATGTTTGTTAGTGATAAAATTATCAGATACTGATAAACCTTGTTCAATACTGGTATAATTATTCAGTACTGATAAAAATGTTCAATACTGATATAATTTAAGAATACTCGTAATCTTATCTACTTGTTGGAGGTCCAAGGACATGGCAGGATTGTGTCTCATTGTATCACCAAAGCAGAGGACGACATGTGTCAATTATGGGTACTTAAATTCCCCACCTCTGATGAAGCTCGCAATATTATTTCTTTTTCGTTCCAGAATTAAATTAAATTTAAATTGAGCCAGTGCCGAAGGTCTAAGAATCTTATGTCTCGAGGCAAAACCAAAGCAGAGGAAGACATAAAGTCGATTATGGGTACTTAACTTCCCCAACCTCTGATGAGATGACCTTATTGTTCACCTTCGAACAACTATGGCGGTTTTAAAAAATATATAATAATTTTTGTTTTCTTGACAGTAGCTTCTTGTGAAATGTTTTTCTTTTCTAATTCAAGCTATATTAATTATTTAATTAGAAAGAAATATCTATTCTGAAATTTTTTAAATTTAGACCTCCTTTTTATAATTAATCTATATTAAAAAATTTAAATATTATGAAAGCATAAATTTATCTATCAACAGCAGATTTAAAAGTGCTCCAAAGTAACTAAATTATTATTATTGCAATTTTACGTTTGTATATTAAACGAATTATAATATTAATTAATAAACGATTATGCTTTTTAATAAGGAAAATATATTTATTTACATTTGTATATATAATTAAATCTAATAATTAATATCTTTATAATCACAAGTTTATTATTGCTTTCTATAGATTCGTGGGTTTAATATCAATGAATCTAAATATAATCGCTAAAATAGATTCTGGATGAAATTTGCTTTGCTTTGATTTGAGTTTAAATTATTCTTTTAAATTCCAAAAGTTTGGATTAATAAGTATTAATTTATTTTCTTAATAAATCAATATTGTTTAATTTACTATATTATTTAAAGTAGATTAAAGGAATAATTTACTCAATCATTATTTAATATCATTATCTTAATTGATTTTTGAAAATAATCATTGCTTAGATTATTAATTTATAAATAAATTGCTAAGATGAGATCTTAGATTATTAAGCACTCTAATTTTTTGGGACAAACTTACTTCATGAACTTCTTTTTTCCTTGTCTTTCTATCTTGGAAACCAATTTAGTCTTATTTAACTTTTGCTTTATTTTATTTCATAAATTAATTAGACAATAGTTAAGATTATGGTTTCTGTGAAGATATTGATTTACTATTTAAGCAATTTTTATTCTTATTTATCTATCGTGCCTGAGCTTCGCTTAATGATTTAAATACCTAGATTTATAAAAAAAATGTTGCGCTAGTTTAAATCCATAATAGAAATAAACAATAATCCTTATTAATCTTATGCTTTTCTCTTATCTAGAAAGTTCATACATTTCTAGTTAATTTTAGATACTTTTTATAAGTACTTGGATATATTTCCTTCTATTGGTATATAATTATTTCATTTTTATATCTAGCACTTAAAGTTTTTGCCTATAATCACATAAGCTGAAAATTTTGTTTTCAGCTAACATTTAATAAATGCATCTAAGAGAATTTTTCAAGTTAAGCATTGTCTTAAAAAATATTTTTAATCTTATAATACATTTCAAAACCATAATATCAAACTTTTTCCTTTATAACTTAAAATAAACTAATCTAAGTTATTTAAGTTTTATCTTTCCTTTTTCTTTATAGATATTTAACTCTACTTCTTTATTTAATTTGTTCTACTTTATGTTTAGCTTTTTTAGAAAGTTTTATCTTATTATTATTTACATCTACATAGCCATGCTAATTTACTAAAGCAAGCATATAAGATTAATAGCTACTATTTATAGGATTTTAATCTTAGCTTGCTTGCTAATGTTATTTTTAGTGTTGGTACTAAATAAATTTATTTTTTAAGAGTTATCACTATTTTTAAAGTACTTAGTTAGCTTATTTACATGGTAATTAATAAAGCTATAAATGAAAGCTATTTTAGTTTTATTTCTCTTTACTTTGGGACTTTCAGAATTAAATGTTCTAATCTCTGGAGTTTAGTATGTTGAACTTCTCCTTATGAAAACATAACTCTAAAAGCTAAAGCTTTTGATTAGAATGCCTAAGATATAAAGTACGTATGAACTTGCTAAATATAATAAGAAGTTCTTTAGTATGATGACAAGTTGGTAGACTAGATTCTAAGACAATGTAGTGCTTAAGGCCCCTAATTACTTATTTGTGCTTAGTCATTTCCAGTAGGTGCTTTTCTTGCTATTACAATAAAGCTTCTACATCTGATGGAAGATTTGGACTTAGCACAGTCTAAGTACATATAACTTAAAGCCTTTACTCTCCAGTTTCTATTAGTCTTGAAGAAAATGATTTTAATATAGCAAACTAAGACCCTTTATTTGTCCTATATGCAAAAGTACGCGATTTTAATTTTCAAATCAAGTAGGCTTCTTGAACTTAAAATCCTGGGAATATTGAAGAAGTTTCAGTCTTTGAAACGAACTTAAATTTTATCTTAGTAAATGCTTCTCATCTTAGTCAAGGTGAATAATATACTTATGCAATATCTGTATAAGATGCTAATGGTTTACCTTCATAAGATAAAGAATAGTTTATGTAAATAAAGCTCCTAATTGTGGGTAATTTGCAGTAAGTCCTTAAATGGGATAGGCATGAGAAACCCTGCTCTAAATGTAATGTCTTAACTGCTCCGATTTAGAAGGAAACTATCCTCTGTAGTACCAATTTTTTTATCTAACCAAGTCAAGTGAAGAATTGCCATTAAGCATAAAAAATGAGCAGTAAGAATGAATTTTTAAGTTGCCTTAGTTTGCTAATTACTCTGACTAAAACTTGATAGTAGGAGTAAGTATATGTGACTAGTTTGAAAGTTGTATTAAAATGTTATAAACTATCTCAGTATATAAGTCACTTCGAGATATTAACTACGAAATACAAAATATCGACTATAGAGTCTTTAATTCTAGCTTAGAGAAAAAGAACTTTTTATATGACTTAGTTATAGAAATGAGCTAAAGCTCTTAGACTATTTTTAAACAAAATTAGATGGAGTTCTTGGAATAATTATCCTCTAATATAAATACACTAGACTAGCAGAAAATAGGCAATTTAGGGGTTTTAAGAAATTTATAGATTGATAGAATCTGAAGATACATAGAGACATATTAACTACTTAGATAGATGTCTAGATTGAAATGAGAACTAAGAGCTTAAATTTGATTAGTTGAATTCTATCATAACAATTAGTGATAATCTATTGTATAAATAGAGTAAAATAAATTAAAGGTAGATGAGGTAGATGATAGATGGGAAATAAATGAAGTAGGAGAAGGAATAATTAAGGGGATCTTTGAGATAGCTACACTAAACAAAAGAGTAACTTAAGTCAACAATCTGGTAATTAATATAAAAATCTTCTTTACTTTTTGCAATGTCTAATCTGGTACCTAGTAAATGATACCCCTAGAAGAACTTATGATTAAAGTTTAACTTAAATTTGTCAATAGAATTAGTTAGATGAAATCCCTTTTTCTTTGAAGATTTAGTTCCTAATTTTTTAGTTAATCCTATACCTGATAGAGGACACTTCTCTATACTGCAAGCTTTACTAATAATCCCTGTGAAAATAGCTCAATTTAAATGACTCATTTAGGTATAGAGGTATACAGAAGTTGATAAATATATGATAATAACACTTGGTCTGGGTTAAGTATTCCCTTGAAATAGTCTATAAGTACTGATTATACGCTTTATTTTTAAGAAACCAATATCGAAGCTCTTGCATGCTAGATGTGAGATTCAGATCAATAAATCTGAACTAACGAGTTTTCCTGTTTATTATAAGTAGCAAACTAAGAGTTTTTATACGTTTGTAAGTGTCAAAAATCGGGAATTTTAAGAATAAATTACAAAAGTGATTAAAGTTAAGAAGGGACTTAAGAATCAGAACATGATGAAGAGTTTGAAGATTAAGAGGACTTTGAGGAAAGTGAAAAGCCATCTTCAACCAAAGAGGAAGTTTAAGACATAAATGTGAATTATTAAAGTTCTGAAAAAAAATCTAGTGAAGATTTTTATGGTAAATCAATTCCATTTTATACACTTCTATGCCTCTCATTGATTTATACCTTTCTTATGATATTCTAATGTGGATATTTCAAATGTAATAACTCAAATAGTCAGAATAATGCCTAAAGTAATTAGTAAGTCCCACTTAGTCATTCTACCTGATAGACATTATGTGATTATTCATCTCTAACTGGTCTGTGAAAAAATCCTAAATCTAAAAAAACAGTCAAACATATCTCTCTCCTTTTGATAGACTGAGTAATAGCTTAAATCTGTTTTTTTACTAACCTTGCTTCTGCATCTTAAAACACTAAGGAGAGCAATCTTTAATAATAAGACTTCATAGCTGCTTTATGAATAGCTTTTATAGTAACAATCTGGAAGACTTTAAACATCTGCCTTCTTCTAAAGTTTTAAGGAATATAACGTTGCTTCATTTGCAGTCAATTAGTAATATGCCTCGCAGTTACAACCTGGATATGCTTCAGATTTGACACTGAGGATTACTCTCCCTGAATTTAAAGTCTTCTAATCAGCTACTTTCTCTGCCTTCTAATTTTAGATCCTATTTTTACATTCTTACTTATAAAGCTCATTTCTAAGGTGTAGTTCTACTAGGTTTTGAATAATTATTCTCCAATCTAACCTATAAATATTCATAACCCTAGCAACAATTTAGAGTTAACTAACGTTCCAGTATATTTAGCTTAGTAAATATCTTCCAATACACTAATGAATATCAACAATAATATAAAATAGGATATTCCATTTGTCCAAATTAATTGCTGCATTAATCCTCAGAATAAAAATTCTCAGTGATAGTCATAAAGCTCGATAATAGAGAGTATGCCTGGAATGGTTTAGATGGATCAGCTTAATAATAATAATTTAAATAATGATTCAAGTGCTTAGCTTTAAAACTCCGTTTATATTCCATAACCAATTGAGAATAAATTATCATCAGGTAACTTTTCCTAAGCTTTGGACGGAAATAGTTAAATAAATATGCATAATGTATAGGAAAGTAGCTAGGAGTTAAACTAGGAAGGGTCTAATCAAATAGACTAGAGAATGAACATATGATTTGCTTATCTAATTAGCTTTTTATTTTAATTGATTATATTAACAAAATTTCTAAGCCATTTTATGAATAGTAAGCTAAATGCTTAATTGTCTATATATAAATTAATTTTGAGTGAGATAAACAAGAGGAAGATAAGAGTATAAAGTTAAAGTTGACAGTAATGGTTTGAAAATGAATTATGACAATACTTAATGTCTTTAAAATCTATTAATTATCACCTTAAAGCTCACTAATTATTTTTTCCTGGCTTTTTTGCATTTTTTGGTTTTATAGTTACGATTATTTAAATAGATAACTATTTTAAAATTAAGGGTAAATATTAAAATCATCAAAAAAACGCCACCGGGTGGACTTGAACCACCGACCTTTTGGTTAACAGCCAAACGCTCTAACCTATTGAGCTACGGAGGCTCTTATTAAACTATCTTTACATCCTTTAAATATTGTAATTAGATCTAACTTAGAAATTTTAGATGCATATTAAAGCAAGGAGAACTAGAACATATCTATCTATGAGAAAATTACACTCCAAATAAACAGATCACAAATTTATTTAGTTACCACATAACTTAGCTCAAGAATTTTAATTGCTTTCTTAATTTTGATGATTAGACTAATACTAAAATAAACTAAATTAAAGGGATAATTTAAGCTAATTTTCCTTTATCATTTTTAAGCATTTCTGAAATATTTAAAATAAAGAGAATCCATAAATCATATTCTCCTTTATATTAGCATCACTATATAATAAGTTTATATTATATGCTCCAATATTACATTCACTAGATTCATAAATAAGAGATACAGCGATAATTCAAAAATGTTATAAGAGAAATAAATTTTATTGAGAACCTTAATATTTCTTAATCTAGGACTTTTAATTAGAAGTAGCGAACTCTACTTTTCAATTAAGCTAATTAAAAATAATAAACTTATATAGGCTAACAATCCTATTAGTTTCAATTATTTTCTAACTTCTTTCAAATAGATAATATAAAAGAGATCTAAAACTGATTCTAATTTTAGGTTATAATCTCTAACTTAAGAGTCATTATGTTTAACTATATATCCATTTAATTTAAATTATATAACTAGCTGAAGCTTTTTATTTGGATCTTGCTTAATGTAATCAAATATCAAAAATTTAACTTTAGACTTATTAATTAAATTTATTTGGTAACTTAAATAAGTTCTAGTTGGATGGATCTTAATATACCTTTTATACTAAAACTTTGATTATAAAAGGGATAATTATAACTAAGTTTCCAGTTTATAAAAGTGGTATAGCATTAAGCAAAAAACTATTTCTATGTTTCTAGTTACCTAAACTGAGAGTACTTTCAGCCCTTTCAATTGTTATTTTACTTGTGATCTCTAAAGCCTAAAAATCAGAGGCAAAAGTTAGTTTTTGTTCTCTATTTTTTCCTCATTTGTATTTAAAAAAGATTACAACTACAGTCATGCTTAATTTCTCTGTAAGTAGTATACTCATAAATTTAATCAAGGGCTCATTTGGTTCTTTTATAACTATAAATAGATAATAATTTTATAAGTTTATAAAACTCATTTTTTTCATTTTTTGCTTCATCTAAAAGTTAGAATGAAGAATGCTAAACAGCTTTTATTAATTTTTACTTGCTATATAGCAAAAAAAGTAACTATTAGCTTATAATGTTCTTAAGATAAGCTTCTTATAATTATTTCTCTTTTAAAAAGCGAGTTAAGATTGAAATTTGATGCTTAAGATTTTTTATTAGTATATGGGTAGTTAATATTTCAAAGCTTAATTGACTTCCAGTCTTTTTTTAAAGCAATCAGAAGAGTCTTTTGTGAGTATACTATTTATAATTTCAATTCTGAGATTTAACTTAGAAATAAAGCATAAAAAGTGGTAACATTTCATCGACTTATATGTTTAGAGAGATTGATTTTCCTTTTTGAGAGTAAGAGTGAATACAAAATTTAAAAGAAACTCGAGAAGGAAACCAAGGAAAATCAAGCAACAATAAATAAACCCTTAAAGACAAATAAAGAGAGCTTGGCATTAATTATCCTCTTTAAATTTACACCTTAGTTCTCTTAAATCTAGCAGGTATCAAATACACATTCTTTACTTTTCTAAAGCTTAAATTTATATCTTACCATTCTAGAATTATTACTCAATACTTGGCAAAAATATGCATATTTCCAATATTTTAAGCTTTATGGATATTAATAAGTTAAGGCTTCAAAGTCCTTATATTCTAATTAAAAATATATTATTAAAAATTGAAAGAAAGACCTGCTTGAACATAGTAAGAATATGACTGAAATGAGAAAGTATTATAGAAGATGAATTATATTCAAGCATTGGTCCTTATTTATAGCTTAAATCAATGATATTTTAATATACTAAATCCAATCCTTAATTAACGAAGATGCTTTATATTATCTCAAAATTCCTTGCTATTTAAAAAATCAGAAGCTCTTTTTAGTCGAAATGTGCTTTTCTAATCCAAATGAAGTGGATAATAAAAACTATTATAATTAGCTATGAATTCTCATATTAGAGTATAGGAATGCTAAAGGCTTTAAGGGACTAAAGGAGAAAATACTTTTCAACTTAATGATGTTTAAGGGAAAATATCTAAGACAAGATTACTTATATCAATTTTTCTAATTAGTTACTATATAAAGACTCGATAGAACCAAAAGTAAATTAGCAAGATTTACTTTATAGATTATCATTACATAATTTAATAGGAAAGTGAGAAAATACCGTTTAAGTCTTTTGTAGAAAAAACCTTGTAGATTTAGAGCTAACGAGGACAAGAATAGGCATTATAAATATCATAAAGACTATAAATAAAATAAGGTAGTAATTAGAAGGTAGATTCTTTATATTGATCTTAAAATTTAATAAATAAAGATGAGAAGATTAATGAAAACAGTACAGTTTAAAGTTAAAAGAGTTATGATAAATTGCTTATGATCTTTTGAAGAGATTAATAGTAAAAATTTAATTGTTTCTCCCCTATCTCTTCTTGTCTTACAAATATTTAATTGAAAATTACTGTCCCTCTGTCAGTACTTGTCTTCTTTTTGCTTGTCGATATATCCTAGCGCATCGCAGTACAATTTTTCTTTCTCATTAGTTTAAGTATCTGGAAACTTTTCTTTTTAGTTGGTATTGTCTTTGCTTTTTACAGTATTCTTATTTAAAGTTAAGGAATTACTTGTATCGTTTTTATTAATATGTTCTTGAATTGCAATAAAGCATCTCTTGCTACTTTTTTGCGTTTTTGCAATCAGTCTCTTTCTTTCTCTATTATTATCATATCATTTTTTAGTTTTTACCATTAATTAAAAATTGCTATTTTAGTTAATTTTTGCAATTTCATCTATTTTGATTGATAACTCTTTTTCCCTGTGTTACTTCTAGGATTTGTTTTTAGTCCTTCGATAGACTCCAAAAAAGTTTAAATTTCTCTACTGAGATTTGAGTCTAGATTCAATTTCTTTTTTTTGTTTAGATTTCCATTAGTTTTCGTTGTCATCTTTCATCTTTCACCTTTCATCTTTTAACCTCTTCCAGGAGTTTCAGTACCACTCTAACTAGCTTTTTTTAACTTATCTACTAGTCAGTGATGAATTCTGATACTTCTATTGCAGATTTTCTTTACCTATTTCCTAGGCTTTTCTTCAGATTCTGGAATCATAATTTAATCCATAACTCTATTCCGGCTTATCCTTAATCCTAGAGGTTCTAGTATCTCGCTTGTTATTTCTTAGAAGCTGAGAGAAAAAACCTTTGCGCATGTCTTCCATATTTTTCCTTTAAGTAAATCAAATTTAATACTAATTAAAGGCGATGAAAAATAAAGAGTAAAGCTATTATAACTAATTTTTAACATCATAGCTCGTTATTGAGTCTATGAACGAATGACAGGATAAGAGAATGATATTTGAATAATGAGAGAGCAAGGAGAGAAAAATTGAGTTTAACTAGATTCAAAACTCCATCAAATTGAATAAAATTTGTAGGAGGCTTTCAAAAGAAACCTGTGGCAATTGAAAGACAAGAAAGAACATTTCATAGACCAAGAAAAAGATGATAGATTTGCAACATTATGTAACACCTGTGACAGAAAAGACCAAGACAAAAAAATTAAAAAGTAACATTGACAAATACTAACTTCTAGGAATTGAAAAGAAAGACCGACTGGATTTTACCTCTTATGAATTTGAAAAAAATCTGGAGAAAGAAATAAGATTTAAGTCTAAATAGAAGACAGAGAGAAGTTAGAAGAAAAGCTGATTATATAAATAAAACAACTTTTACTTACAAGTAGAAGAGTGAACTATATTAATGATTAAGGATTAGTTTGTTTTTTAAATTTTTAAATTTTAATTAAAATAAAATAAAGATGAATGGCTTAAAGATTCATATCTAGATAAGCTATACTAAAAACTATAAATATCTACTTACTTAATTTATAAATTTTTAAGAGATTTAGTTAAGATTATCTGAAGGTAGATATTTTATTTTAGAGAAGATGAAAGTTATTTAATACTATTTCAATTGGGCAAAATATTATATTAAATAAATAAATAGGACGGAGTAATCCTCCAACTGAAACTGACTTAAACTATGGTACCAGGAAGTAACCCATAGGTGAAGAATCAGCCAAGAGAACAAGATCGAAGGGCATCAAGTAGCATTATTAATGAAAGATACTAGATAATAAGGTATGTTAGGGTAGCATTCCGATATCGGCCCTATAGAAGACTTAACTAGCAAGGGAATGCTAGCACTGTGGAAGACTTTAGCAAGGAATTTTTTTAACTTTAAAAATCTTTATTAAAGAGCTGCGCATTATTGAGGTGCTAAGCGCTCTGTAATTTCATTTATTTGTTATTTATCATTTTTAGTAAGTACCAGCATTAATATTGTAAGCACTGTTTTTAATATTAAATATTAATGTTAAAATACCAAAAGTTGGAGATTTTGAGAATAAATTACAAAGGTTATTAAAGCTAAGAAGAGAATTAATAGCCAGAACTTTAAGAAGAGCAGTCTTTTGAGGAAAATACTAAACCACCGACAAGCTGAGAGGAGATTTAAGATTTAAACGTGAACCATTAAAGTTCTGAAGATAATTCTAAAGAAGAAACATATGGTAAATCAAATCCATTTTATCCCTTAAAGGTATCTCCTCCATTTTTATCTTTCTTTTAATATTTTAATTTGGATATTTAAAATGAAAAAGCTTAAAATAGTCAGAATAGCTACTAAAGTAATTAGTAATCTTAAGCTAGCTAATCTGTCAGGTAGTCGGTATTAGATAATTGGACTCTATCTGGTCCATGAAAATCCTCAGTATCTAAAAAACAGTTAGATATACTTCTCTCCTATTAAAAGACTGAATAATAGCTCAATTTTGTTTCTTTACTAACCCTGTTTGTGCTTATTATAGCACCGAGAAAAACAAATGTGATTCATAAAACTTTACAACTTCTCTATGAATAACTTTATAGTAATAATATGAAAGAGATTAAGTATCTGTCTAATTCTGAAACTTTAAGATATCTAATGTTGCTTCGTTAGTAGCCAACTAGTAATATGCATAGCAGTTACAACTTGAATCAGTGCTAGTTTTAACGCCAATAAATCTTCTTCATGATTTATAGCCTTCTGACCAGTTACTTCCTCTACCTTCTAATTTTAGATCCTATTTTTATATTTCTAACCATAAAATCATTTATAAGATGTAGTTCTACCAGGTTTTAAACTATTATTCTCCAATTCATCCTTTAAGCATGCTAAACTATAGCAACAATTTAGAGTTAATTAACGCTCCATAAATTCAGCTTAGAAAGTATCTTCTAATTATATAGTGAATGTCAGTATAACGTAAACTAAGGAACCCCATTTATCCAAATTAATTGCTGGATTAATCCTTAAACTAGTATTAATCAGTAATAGACATAAACTTCATTAAGCAATAGTAAGTCTGGGCTAGTCTAGGAAAATCAATTGACTATGCTTCCAGATTTACTTCCATCCAATACTAACTAAACTAAGCAGCTTTAAAACTCGGTTTACATCCTATATCCTCTTGAGGAATAATTACATTCAGGAAGCATATCCTAAATACTGGAAGGAAGAAAGTAGTTAAAGTATGTTACATAATGTATAGGTAAATATTTAAGAGTTTAACAAGGAAGATTTTATAGAAGCAGGTTAGAAATTTAAGCAGTGATTTGCTAAACTTATACTCTGTTTATATAAAGTAACCATATATAAAAATTTATTAGCCATCAAATTAAAATAAGGAGATCTTTACTTATTTATATATACCTAGTTAAGGTTAATAGATAAAGAATGTTAGGTATAAATTAAGAAGTTAATGGCAATACTTTAAGAGTAAATATGGTACAATTCATTGTGCTATATTTACTTTTATAGTAATTATAAGCTTATGAGTTCTTTTTATTATGTGATTTAATATTTTAAGTTATATTACTATGGTTATTTAGATAGCTTGTATTTTTAGTAATAAGAGTTAATTTCAAAATCACTAAAAACGCCACCGGGTGGACTTGAATCACCGACCTTTTGGTTAACAGCCAAACGCTCTAACCTATTGAGCTACGGAGGCTCTTAATAAGCTAATTTTGAGTCCTTTATAAATATTTTATCAGTTTTAATGAGCTTAGATTTGATATCAAGCAAAAATATAAATAGATTAAAAGCTAAGATCCGAGTAAACTTTTTATTCCTATAATAGATTATACATCTAAACTTGAAGCTCTGCTTTAACTTAAAAAAGGTTCATTAGTTAAAGATAAATTATTCTAGGAGATAACTTCAATTATATTTCCTTAATCTCTATCATCTTAAAATTTTCTAAAAAGATACTTAAAAATTATGGGATTCTATAAATTAATTTTCTTCTCCTTCATTTTATTTTTTTATGTTAAAAAGTTGTTTTCGTTTTCTTTAAAAAAAGGGATGAAATATAAAAATAATTTTATAGTTAATCTTATCTAGTTTCTATGAAGAAAGCTATTAGTTAAATCATAAAGCAGACTATAAAGATTATTAGTTTCAATTTTCTACTTTTTTTGTTTGACAAAAAAAAGGAAATTAACATCTAAGTTTATTTCCAGTTTGTTGCTTTCTTTTTTAATTTTCGTTTAACAAATTATTTATTTAATGGAAACATCACAATTATTCTAGATAGGGTATAATTGTGTAAAACTTGCTCTTTCTGATCTTAATTTATGTATTTAAACGTAAATAACTTTTTGATACTATAAATATAATTTATTTGCTTATTATAAGCATCTTGATTTAAGTGACTAAGGATGAGATTTAAATAAGCCTTATTTATTAAAGATTATATTTGATTATATCTATTAGGTATATAGTGCCTTTAGACACTTATACTAGTTGTGCTTTATCTGAAATTAGATTTAGCTAATCCTAGCTCTTTTTCTTGAAAATATCAAGCATAAAATCAGAAAATAGAATCACCTTTCATTCTTTTAATCCTTTTGCTTAACTATCATTCAAGCTGCATTAATTCATAATTTTACTTAGTTTCATCTAATATTGAATAAGTTGCTTCAATTTGTACATTAATGCATTTCTCTCGTATCATATTTACTTAGCTCTTTTATAACCTTTTGAGTATTTTATACTTGTAGCATTTGCATTTTGCTGTTAATAGAACTAACTTTGCATACAGTTTAATGATTTTCCTTCAAGTCTTTTTCTTAGGATAACTTATCTACTAATAGCAAAAAATGTCTTTAAACCTAATCAGTCTAATGAATTCTATTTGAGTATAAAGCTCTTATTTTCCCTTAATCTCTAAGTTTTTTTAAGTTATAAGGGTAAAGTCTTTTTGAAGGATTGACGAATATAGAAACATTTGAACTTAAACTCAGATAATGAAACTAAAAGGTAGTTAGAGATACTAACAGCAGTCTTAAATATAGCAGGGAAATGCTAAAATAATTAAGCTAAAAACCAAGATTTTAATATCTATCTACCACTTAACTATTATTGAAGCTTATATAAACAGTATAAGTGATAATCTTAATGTTTTTCTAGTTAGTTAGAAAGTATAAAGAATAGACATTTTTGTCTCTAGATTATTCTTATCTCTATTAAGGTTTGCTTAAATAGATGAGCTCAATAGTTATATGAGAACACTATTTTATCCCTTTTTTTTATTTCTATTATTCTTCATATCTACATTTTAAAGATCGCTGAGAAAATACAACGAGATGGTAAGTAAATATTTATTTCAGTTTGATGCTAAGAGAAAAACGATAGAAAAGTATTTCTCAAAGGATTTAACATCTGCGAAGCAAACAATATTTTAGGCTAAAATCTTGATTGAAGAATGAAGATACATTAGTAGATTGAAAATTGGAAGTGAGGGGAGACTTTTATAGCTTATCAACGCAACGACTTGATAAAATGTTATCATATGCAATATTCTTTAGATTCATTATATGATTAAAGTGAAAGATTAAGTCTAATGAAGCTAGATATTATTATATATTGTAGGTATACAATAAGCCAGATATCTAGGCTGTATAATGATCTAACTAAATAATATCTAATTAGAGTGAATAAGATAATCGACATCCATTGTAATATAATTTTTAAGCTAGTAAATTAAATTAATTATAGTGATATAGAATGAAAAATGAAGAAAGTCGAATTTAGTTAGATATAAATGATATAAGTCAAAAGAGATTATCTATTAGTTTATTTTATTATAATTTAATTATAATAAACTATAAGATATAAAAAGGATCTAAGGGGATTTCAAAAGAGAGTATTATAATGATCAGAGCAACTATTTTGCTCGAATCTTTATCTACTCAATTTACAAATGGTAATCTAATTCTTTTTAGTTGTACTATATCCTTACTTTTCTATAATATAACTTTAAAAAATTGATAATAACTTGGTTTATAATTGAATAATATAAAGGTAATGTATAGGTAATAATCTTAAATGACTAAGAACTTTCACTTCAAGGAAATAAACTTTTCATATCTTTCTTTAAAGAACTAACATCAAATTAAATCAGTTAAAGCCTAGAATAACTACTTTATAGTTATTACCAATCTAATAAAATCTTCGTTTGTAGAAATTTATTTCAGGTGCTTGTAAACTAAATTACTGTAGAGTTAGATAAAAGCTATTCATAATATTTAGCTGAATATAAGATGGTTTTTCTTTAAATTAAGCTCTAATCATTTAAAAGCAGAATAGAGTCAAACTAGCAACCTAAGAAATATTTTATCTTATTAGTCAAGTTTACAGAATTAGTTATACTGCTAAGAGTTTTTCCATATAGTTATTGATTTTTTATCTTGAACAGTCGAGTTAAGCAATATATTCACTTCATGTTTTCTATTCCTAACTAAGATTCACACCATACGCTATCATTTGAAATAGCTTTGATTATTCCAATTAGTTTTGCACTGAAAAGTAATTTTTCAATATCCTTCTTGCGGATTTTATCTGTACCAACTTTAAGATTTTTAATGCTTTATAAATTCGAATGATAGATATACTTTATTCAATGAGAGGAGCATTTGAATGCAATTAAATAATAAATCCAAAAATAAAATTAAGAAAGACTTGCTATATACAGCATCTTCATCCTTTGAAAGCCCCTATAAGATGCTATCACTAATGTTTTAGCATTTTTAAAATTAGAAATTATAACTTTATAGCAATCAAACAAGTCTAAAATAGCTTGAAAATGCAAATCAGCACTGAAGTTTTTTAATCCTATTTCTCCAGGATTGTTATTAACTAATATAATAGACTAAAATATGCTTAGTTTAATATCTTTAATTTATAAATAAAGGGATTTATAGTAGCCTAATTGGCTTTACTACAATATACATTAGTATCTATTTTATTAAATTGGCTAAATGTTGCTGACTTCTCTTCTTTTTTAAATTATAAAATAACTCAGGATCTTCTTCTCTTCAAGCTTATATATTTAAATTCTAATTTCCTTTGTGTATCTTCAACCATTTTAAAGGTATCATATCGATAGAATTTCCCTTAAGCCTAAAATTATTTTATAATCTCATCTATCATAATTTTTTCCATTCGACTCCATATTGACTAGTCAATTCTATCTACATTAATTTTAAGCAATCCTTGATTATAAAAATCTAATAAAGACTAACAAAAATCTAAATACTAGTTATCTTCCACTTTATACTTGTGAAATTATAATGAATATCTGATAAAATCTAATGAAAATGTGTTAATCATAAGTAATTCTATTGTGCTATTATGGATTAGGGATTTATATTTAAATTTTCGAGTTTAAATCTAGTTTAGCCATCGAATTTTAATAAAACCTAATAAATGAAAGCGCTTCTTTTTATATGCCTTTGTGTGGTAGGTATTTCTGATCTTAAGGTGTTGATCTCTGGTTATAAGCTTGTAGAATTTCCAAGTTCTACAACTTTATATCTTGAGGCTAGAGCGTTCGACTCTCTTGGCTAGTAGATAGAGTATAATTGATACTGCTAGATTTCTTCAGATTCTTAAGTCGATTTACAAGAATCAGAACGCTAAAGCATACTCAGGAAATGTAACTTCGGCTCACGTTGGATATAAATCTATAACTCTTTTCCCTTAGGAGTTTAACTGGATTTATACGTTAATGCGTCAACATCTGATAGGCGATGAGCAGCCAATTCAATTAAAATCAATGTAACTCAAAGTTATTCCACTCCAATTTATATCTATAAAGAAGACTACGATTTTGGTATAGTGAATGAGCATTAGTAATTTTAATTAAGCTGAAAATATTATGATAATATAGCTCCTAACTAGATCAAATCATGGTTATGAAGCATGTCTCCAGGTAACTTGGAAAATATGAACTTAAATGTAAGCTCTTAGTTCATTCTCATAGATGCTTCTGAGCTCTAGGATGAGAAGTCCTATAAATTCACTCTTTAAGCTACAGATTCAATCAACCAAACCTTCATTTTGGAAAAATAAATCTATATAAATAAAGCTCCTCAAAGTGGAAGTCTTATTGTTTCACCAAAAAGTGGAAACGCTTGAGACACTTAATTTGAAGTATAGAGTGTTGATTTCTAAGATGCTGAAGGATATTATCCCTTGAAATATTATTTCTTCTATGTAGTTAGAGAAAACGAAAAACTTTATTTAAGTAATAGCTCTAATAAAAATTCAATCAAAGTATAGTTGCCTCAATTCTAATCTCTTGATAGCTAAGCACCATAAGTAGGAGTTGAAATATGCGACTAATTTGGAGCCTGCACACAAGTATACTAATAAGTTACTATACAGTAGACACTTTCTAACATAACCTGGGAAATATAAGAGTTTGAATATAAGTCATTTAACTCTAGTTTAGAAGCATAAAACTTTATATTCGATTTGGTGGCTTGGATATATCTAACAAACTACTAAACCAATAGCTATGAAGAAGCTAATATTTTTAACTGACTGACATTATACTTGAACAGGTGGTAAGATTAAAGCAATGCTATTTTAAGTCTATACTATATCTCCAGTTTTATTAACTACGATAATTACTAGAACTATATAAATAGCATTAGCAAATGCCTAGACTGAATAGAAACTCCTGATATGTACACTTAGCAAAAAGATAAGATAGATTGAATAGTTGTAAACTTAGACGAAATACAGCTATACAAGAGTAAAAATATTTAAAAAGAAACCAAAAATGAGACTTAGAAAGAAGCTTCCAGCAATACCTAATCAAATAAATTTTTACAAAGATAGTTAAGTTATGATAAGTCAAATGTCTGAGAAATATCAAATAAAAACTTATTATTATATGGCATGACTTATATGAATCCTAACATAAAGATAATTTAAGACTTTTATTACCGATGACCAAATTATGAGTAATACATTTATTTAGTAACCTAAAGTTCTAGCTAAAAGCTTTAACTCGATACATTTGGTGTTGATATAAAAGACCATTTAGAAATTGGTTCCTATGTTATAATAAACTAGTATAAGAATGATCCTTTTGAAGTTGATAATAGTGGTTTTTTACATATTGGAGTATAGGTTTATTAAGGTTGGACTTTAAATGAAGCAGATTTTTATTACTCATAGATCATTCCTCAAGAATAAGATATAAATCCTATATTTCTTTTTTAAAATACTCAGTATGATAGTTCACAAATGACATGCTAATTGTGGAATTAAGACTACGAAATATGATAAGGCAATTCTTAATGTGCTTTAAATGAAATCAATTATTATAATTGATATGAGTGTGATTGTTATTATCCAGGGATTGTCAGAATAAGCTATAATCAATATTACTGAGAAGAGGATGAGTATTACTATGATTATGATGATATTTATAACAATAACGATAGTAATACTAGTGACGAAAGCAAAGATGTTAACTATCAATGACAAGGCATTATGCTTTCTCTCATCACATTCGTGTTTCTAGTTCTTTTTATTATTCTTAAGGTGAAAAGATGTAGAAGCTAGAAAATATAAGAAGATTATGAGGAGGATGAACTAATTATATTTGGATTTAAATGAATGCTAAACTATTGCCAATTTTCTTCATTCTGATGTAAGTATGAAAATAAAAAAATAGGGAATGGCTTGCTACTAATGGAGCATTTTTCGCATGTTTTGTATTTATACTACATGAGCTAAGCCCCTTATTCAAAAGCATATATTTAAAATTATTATTTTATATTCCCAGTATTTGTGAACTCATATATTCTACCATATCGATTTTTTATCCTTATTTTGCTTTATTTTGTTAAGAGCAAATGTAAATATGTGGTATCGTGAATATATTTTATAATTATCGCAGTTCTTAGTGCTTCAGTATGTTGATAGAGCAACATAAACTTTTAGTGATTTGATGTAAGAGCATTCATTTTTTGCCTCATATTAAACTATTTTTTTTTCGATTTTGGTTTGATTTTTTTATTAATGTTTCTCTTATACCAAAAATAGTACCATAGGCTAGTCTTCTAAACTTAATACTACTTATAATAGTAAAATGAAGAGGATCAAAAGATTACTGGGTACGAAGTTAATGATTTCATTCAGACTCAAAGCGAGAAGAAAAAAGGGTTTTTTGAAGTAGAATATGAGAAAGTCGATTAAAGTAAAGCATTAGATCAAATTGAATAATGCTTGCTTTAACTAGGAGGAAAGTTAGGACTAAGAACAGTTGAATGCTGGTATGATTGCCTTGATTATTTGCAAGAAAGATATTAAAATATAGACGACATTGAACTTGCAGAGATGGCAAGTGTACGATTATGAACCTTAGGGCCATAAAGTGACCTATGTTGAACATCTACCAAGACATTAATAAGCTAAGATTAGTTTGAAAAAGGAAAAAGTAATAGTTGAAAGCTTTAAAGAATTGAATGCGAAAATCGTATTAGAAATATGGTTTTATGAATAAAGTGTATGAATAGCTTTATAGAGAAAAATGGACCTGCTTTTAATAAATAGCCATATATTGTTTGAAGAATTGTAGACGTTGAATGCTTTAGAGATATAGATAATAGTCACTTTGGCAAAATAATAAAAATACCTTATGTTATGGCCTCAACCAAGAATTACTAATATGCTTAAAAACGACTAGGGTGGTAAGATAAAAATAGTATCCTGTCTATATTATAAATAAACATTCCTAAAGATTGCAGAAATGCTCTTTACATAGATGATATTTCAGCTTTTGGAAAAAACGAGGAAGGAGTTGTAGTTGAGGATGAAGTTCTTATTAAGCCTTATTCAAGTTTTAAGATAATAGAAATTAGATGGGAACAAAAAGATAGTTATAAGATAAAAAACATTCTTTTAAATTTAATTTAGGATAGTGAAAATGTAGATAATCAAGTAACAGTCTCTTGAGGAAATAGAAACTATAAACGTTAACTTTTTAAGAAAGCATTATTATTAAACTTAACTTATAATTTCCTTTGTATATTATACTTTATTCTTATATATCTAATTATTCATTTTTGGTTCTTTTCTAGTAGTTAAATAAATGGAGTCGAAGAAAAAGGGAACTGTATAAAAGCTTATAGTTGTCCTGTGGATATTCTGTTAGAGATGGGGTGGTAGGGTTTAGATAGAGCATTTTTGGAATGTGGATTAGAGATTAAAATATTGTCAGGTTAGTTTAAAGCTTCAATAGCAGATTTCTGCTTTGATTGATTTAGTTATGACTCAGGAAGAGAAAATAGAGGAGCCCGAATGATAAAACTAGCTAAAGCGTAAATTCAACCAACAGAGATTATTTTGATCGTCTTTTGCTAAAACGATCAATTAATCAAATCTGATTCTATCTAAGTGGATGCAAGACTCAAAAGCAAAAAAGTGAAAACTCTCCATAAAATTAATAATTTGTCAAGGTTTTAATGGAATTCCAAATAAAGCACAGGTAAGAGAAGAATGAGTACTAAAGTGTATCTTTATACTTTTAATGCTCCTCATTGTAAACTATAAAGAAAATAGTTTACAAAAAGGAATTTCCCTTTAACAAAAATCAATACAAATGAGAGATTCAACAAATTGGCTAGACATGTACCAAACAGTATCACATTAAAGCAGGTAGATAAGAAAATCCTAAAGTTTTCTTTACTTAATCAAAGAAATCATATTCATATATAAGAAAATAGCAAAATACTAAAAGAAAGAGTTTAATCGAGGGTAACCAATAAATACGGGAAACATCGGGAACAATTTTAAATATTTCTATCTTTCAAAGATGGCTTAATAGCCCTAGTTATGCAAAAAACTAAGCTCTATTTTGTTAAGATTGTATCAGAGTCTTGTTTCTGTGTTTAATTAAAAGCTAAAGATAGATTTAGCAACAAGATAAAATAATTATTTAAGTGATTATGTCTAAATTAAAATCCATTTGGATCTACTTATTCTAAATAAAAACTAACTAATAAAGCACTTATAACATTTTTAGAAGTAAAGTATTCTAATGTTCTTGTTAAAAGCCATCGAGATCTAATTAGGGAGAGAGTAGAAGAAAAGCTAGTTCTCATCAAAAAATTAACGGCAAAAACTTCCCTAAAAACTATAGAAGCAAGACTGTAAAAATATACAGCTAAAAAATTAAATGAGACTTTATTTTGGTCGAATGAAAGGAACTTATAGCAGCAAGTTACAAAAATTGTAATATATTTACAATAAATCCGAGGGAAAAAAGAAAAAAATTAACCTTTAAAAGAGAAAGAAACGACCCTTAAGAAGGAGGAAAATCAACATTTTAAAATCACCTGTTTACTGTTTAAAGATCAGATTAAATATAGCAGAGAAAATGATTCTTGGTTCTTTCTGAAAGAGAAAAACTAAGATAGTTAATGAATTGCCTTAGATCTTAACTATGAATAAGAATTTTAAAAAGATTACTCAAAATATTTGAATCACTTGAGTAGAAAATATCAACTCAAGGTTTATAGACAGAATCAAAATTCTTTTTTTTTAATTATTCACAAAAACTTATTGATCCTAAACATCAAACAGCAATAAAAATATACGAGCATTTTAAAAGAAGAAGTCTTTATGAAAATAATAATGGAATTATGTAGCTACACTAAACTAAAAGTGAAAGTGAAGAAATTATGAAAATAGAAACGGAAAAAAAATCAACAGAATGATGAAAATAGAAAATCTTAAGAGTTATTATAAAGCAATGAACAAAAAGAAACTCATAAATTAAAAATAATATCAAATAAGAGAATTAATTGATGCAAATAGACCAATTAACTAATATAAAATACAGGCATATAAACATTTTTTAACTATTATTATGTGAAAAGAGATTAAATAAAGCAAAGCATTATTATCAATAAATAATAATAATTTAGTTTCTTAGTAGAGAAAGCCATAATTAACTTATTTCTTAGTTAGATAGCATTAACTTAAGACATATATTAAAAATAATTTCTCTTTGTTATATCTTTTAAATTATTTAGACACTAAATTATTCTCTAAGGTAATTTAATTTGTTTTTAAAAGGCTATAACTTAAATAGATTATCTTTAAATTACTTTTTACGAAACTTTAAGATAAAGAACAGAAGTGATTTCATAAGCAGTATTTTGGAATTTAAGAAAGTCAACACCATTCAGAATTACCCATTAATATTGGGAAAGGAATTTATCTACAGATTTTACCAAAACAATGTCTCTCTCTTTTCTTTGAAATTATAATAAATTTTTGCGTTACCTTAGCTTATTATTTATCTTAAGTATAATTGATATCCTTTTTTATTAGTAAGAGTAATTTAGCAAGAATTTCTAAGATTTAAAACCTAAATCAATAGTTATATAATTCGATAAAATTTAGGATAATGAAAGGAAAATGAAATAGGTTTAAATTATTTACCTTTATGCAAAAATAGCAAGCTTCTTTAGCTTATACCCAGTATACCAACTATTTTACACTTTTTACATTTCAGAAACTTAATTATTTTAAAATATAAATAAATATGCTATATAATTATAACTTACGTTGTATTACCCTTAATAAGTCTTCCTATCTCATCTGTTTTTAGTTAATTTACTCAAATTAAATCTTATAACCCTTGCCCTTAGTTTGTCTTAACAATTAACATTTAGACTAATAATATTTTTGGAGGACTCTCCAATGAATAGCTATAGAAGTATAATATATGCCTCCTTTTTTCTTTTTTATATACTTATTTTCTATATTTTTTTAAATTAGAATCACATTCTTTTCTCTCAGAAGTAAGTAACTAGCATCTTATCTTATGGTATTGTCATATCATATCATCCTGTTTCTCGCTTGATGTATATCTTAATTTTAGTATTCTGAACTAGAGCAATTGATAATATTTTCTAACTAGCAAGCATGTTATTGAAATCATCAACATGCTCCTATAATACTTGACTTTAGTTATATTCATTTTGGTGTTTTACCGATCGAGAGAATATGAGAAGCATATGTTTATGCTTCTAAAATAGCTCTAATTAATTAAAAAATTTACATCTAAAAAATGCCTAGTAGCTGACTTTTTTAATAGCTAGTACTTGCAAAAAAGAAATGTCTTAAATGAACAAATTAGAGATATAAGAAAGAGAAAATAACCTAAAAAGAAATTTATTGGAGAAAAAGAAGGAATTCACACAAATTAGCATACGATAGACAGGAAAAATATTAGAGCTAATTTAAGGAATATGCCTATAATTTCAAATAAGCCTAGCAAAATGAAAAGAAGGAAAGACCGAGATTAGCATTTTCATAATGTTACATTTAGTCGGATTTCAGATAAAATTAAAATAAGGCAGCCATAAGTTAAATTTGTTAGCAGTGATAATTTAGAGTTTTCTATATGAAGTTAAAATTTAGAGCCTGCTTTAATTTAATTTAAGTTTGAACACTTAATCACAAATTTATAAACTCAAGTCTAAAATTAAAGATTAGGGAACTAAGACAGAAAAACTTAGATTAATTTCTCTTTTATAAGTACTTTTTCCTTGAAGTTTATTATTTCATCTTGCCTAGTTAAAAAGAAAAAGTAGTTATGAAATTTCTTATCAAATAAGATTGCATTTTTTCTCTATAATGTAAACGCTTACTTATATCCTCTTATTTCTAAAACAAAGAAGATTCTATTTTTTATCCTATAATTACTTAGTTTAGGTTCTTTACTTCCTATAAAATCATCTCTTCTACTTTCTTCAAGCTTTATTAAGCTTAATATTTTAACGTTATTATAATAAATAAAATGTGTCTTCATTTAAATAACTGTATTAGTCTTTTAATTTACTCTTCTAAGCTCTTATTTAGTGTATTAATTTATGAAATTATCTTTAGATAGATTTTTAAGTGCTGAACAATAAATAAGCCATTAAATTTATTTATCCTTTTGAAAATATAATAATTCATAATAAATCGATGCTTAAGAGTTTTCCTCATAGCTGATATTTAAGTCTTTATATAAAATCATTTTCAAGAGTGAAAAGCTATAATATCAAGGTTTTTAGAGTTAAAACATGTAAAGGCTAATTCATTTTAGGGATCATTTTCTCGCTTTGACTGCTTTTTATTCGCTCTCTATCGATTAAAGGTTCTTTTCTCAGCTTTATTTTAAATTATATAATTGTTTACATAATTATGACCTTTTATCTAGCAAGCCTTCTTTTTCTTGATGTGAAGAGCTTCTTTTATATCAAAAATAGTTAAATTTTTTCCATTTTGAGCCTTAAAATTTTCCTTTGATACTTCATTCCCTAATTTTAACATCTACTGCCGCCTACCAAATATCTTAGAAGGCATTTTTGCTCGTAATTAAGCTTTTATTTAATTTCCTTCTACTAAAAGAAAATAATTGCTCTATGCCTGATATTCTAATAATTTACCTACACTTATTTATCCAAATCACTCTTTTCCAACACCAAAATTTAGTCTTTTATCTTTCTATCTTTCTAGCCTTTCAGAGTAATAGTTGAATTTAGGTATTAATAGTCGCTTTCTCGTAAATTTAAATTTAATCTACCAAACAAGAAATTTTCTAAAAATCATTGATTTTGAGATTTCCTTCTTTTTATATTTTATGCTTTCTATCTATGACTACATACTTCTGAATATTCCTTATTTTTATTTTATTAGCTAGGCTTTTGCTTAATAGCTTAATTGAACCATTATTATCCAAAGCAATCCTAAACTGAAAAATTACCTTGTGTATATTTAGAAAATTATAGGTTGATTTTAGACCCGAATACTGTTAATCTTGTGCTTTTTGGTATTAATCTGGGGCTTTAAAAATTGTTGTACTCATTGACATTATTTAAAGGTTCCTTAACTCGGCATACACTTTAACTTTTCATTTTAAGCTTCAGTGCTATAACAAAACACCAACTTGCTTATATAAACCTTCAATCGATAGTCTAATAGGTTAGCAACTATTACATGAATACGCTTTAATTCGACTATCATCTATTCTTAAAATTAACCAAGTTAATGGTAATCTCAAACTACTAAACATCATTCAATAATTTTGTGCTTTACCAACATTCTAGAAGATTAGAATCTCTTAGGCAAATGAATCTTGAAGGAAGAGATACCAGAGTATGCATTTTCACTTGCTTTTAGAATTTCTACTTACTAATGGTTAAATCATTTGCAGTAGCTTTGCTTGTAGAGACAAAAGCTATAGCATCGAATTGAAATTGTCTTTCTTGTCTGCTTTACGTCTATCTTAATTGTAATAAAATTGATTTAATAGTTTAGATATTTTTCAACTTTAAAGTCAAATGGTTTTATGAGCATAAAGACTGAGAGATTTATAAAGTAAATTAGAAATGAATAGTTGCTCTACTCAAAGCAGATAAAATGAGTTTTACTAAACTACTCACAAGAAATATTTAACGAAGGGTGAGAAATAAGAATTTCGAGCAACTAAGTTTATTTTTAGAAATTAAAACATTTAACTTAGTGATTTAAAAGAGATCATAAGCAAGGATGAAGCTTTAAATATTTTCCTGTTGTATGTTAGTTAATTTTAGTAAATTAGATAAATATTTGAAATATCTAAATAACTTGTAAACCACTTTGATAATCTTCTAGTTGCCTATTAAGTAACTGAAATGTTTATTTTCATATCTTAAGTTGTTTATATATATGTTTATTACCTTTAAGCTAGCAAAATATAAATGTCTAAAGAGAAAATACCATTGATTCACCCTTGATTCTAGAGTTTAGATAAGTAAGACTTGAGGATCTGTTTTACAGATGTATGTCTTTTTGCTTATTCCTCTTGTAAATAATCTTAATTTTAAAGGCTTCTACATAATCGTTTAAAGTCTTTACTTGTTACTACCTCTTTTTGTAATCCCCTGAAGTTTTTTCTTTATTTTTTTTATAAAGTAACAAAAGAAAACTTTAACCATCTATCACTTGAGATAATTGAAAAGATGGTGGGGCTGAGAATGACCTTCGTGACAACACTTTCTGGTTTTATGGCTAGGAGCAAGTTCCTTTCCTGTCGCTGAGAAAGTCCCTGGTCAGATTCATTTTCTGAAGGGAACGCTGCCTTTGAGATTATCCGCTCTTGGTAGGGGCTTGAAACCTGGCTGCTCATAGCGATGGAGCTCCCTAGCAGCTGTGCTTGGAGCACAACAGGATATCCCCGTTATTCCATAAAAAGAGAGCGTCGGGTCGTGTAATCAGAAAGGAGTTTCCGTCCAAAAACTTTTTAGTTGAAATTAATTAACCATCTATCACTACACTAAAATTTAGTTTGTAGCTCTAAATAAATCTGATAATCATGTCAAAATTAGCCATAACTAACTTCTACTTTTCCAAGTTGAAGCTAAAATTATAATCCATTTTCATTTATCTTGCTCTATGTTTCCTTTTAAAAAGTATCAAACCATTTCTAAAACTTGGCTTTTTATTGTTTTATTCTTCATCTCTAGCTAGTTTCCTGTATTTAAGATAGATATCGAGTTTCAAGTAAATTGATTTTATGCTATTTGTAAAATATATTCAAACTGCTGAAATTCCTTGATTTAGATAACTTAACTAAAAGGTTTTTTAAGCTTATTTTGAAATTTTTAAATAGCAGAAGCTTAAATAAGAGGATAGAATTAGAACTAACGGAGAAATATCTAATGACTTGATTAGCTATCAGATAGTGAAAAAGTTAAAGATATACAAAAAGTAATTCTCAAAGCTGATTCAGTATTAAAGAGGCAAAGGAATAAGAAACTGCTAGAATGTTTCGAAACTAGTGGTTTAAAATTAAGTTGTAGAATGTGACTTTTAGAAATCTTTAAAACTAATACTAGAATTCTTCTCGAAGAGACTTTCAAAGAAGCTCTCATAATCAAACTGTAAACTACTGAAAACCAAAAAAACCTGGAATCTACAAGAAAAAGTTCACCATAAAGCACTATTTCCTCTGTATTTTGCATATAAAATTTTATTTAATATATAACTTCTGAAGGTTAGATACAAAATATATAAGATATAATTAAGTATAGTACTCACTTATAGAGGCTTATTATATATCGATTTGTTAATAAACTATTAGTTATGTTTTGTAAGATTTCTAAATTTGATATAATTATCATTTTTATAAGCTATAAAGAGATTGATAAATCAGATACTTTTAGGATTTTAAACTTTATTAAATAACTCCAAAATAAACGAATGCACTTTGAATTATTTTAACCTTGAAGTAGGATTGACATACTTTTGTCTTTGGATCTTTCTTCAAAATACTTTGAGCTATAGAAACATAAAGGAACTTTCTAATTTTTATTAGCTAGCAGTATTTCCTAGTTTTAAGGAAATATTATGCAAAAATATGCTAGTTGAAGGCTTTTTTATTTTTATATTATTTCTCGCATATTTAGCATTAAAAGTTTTAAATGCCTCCATCTAACTAATGTGCTTCTGTTACTAAGTCCGACATTTCAGTATTTCTTATCCCTATTAAAAGCTCAGCTTCTTATAATCCCACAGCATTCTTAATCTTTCTACTTAGAGTCTAAATTACCTTCTTCTACTAATAGCTTCTAATTCATATTAATTACCCTAGATCATATGATCTTAACCCTTCTTCCCTCTGCTTCAAATACCTGCTTCTTGCTAATTTTATTTGCAAAGTATAATATTATTGCTCCTAGACTTATATTTAAGACTTTCAGCATCATATTTATAATTATAAAGATATCTTATAATTTCCCTTAAAACTAGCACTCCTATATGAATAAGAGAAGTCATAAGTACAAATATTTAAGAATAGCTTTAGTCTCCATAACCCTATAAGAAACTAATGGACTACTTTAGTAAAATTCAGTAAGTGTATTGAATAGTCAATTATATATAAAGATTAGTTATAGTTAAATAGCCTTATAGAACTACTATGTCATATGGAATTAATAGAGTTTAGTATATAAATGTCTAACTAACTAATAAATATGGTTCATTAGACTTAAATATATGAATAATGAAACAATAAAGAGAAAAATATTTTATGAAGCTTGAAAGGATAAATCAAGACTGAGAAATAAGAGTGAGGAAAATAGAAACAGGCTTAAATAAATGGAGTAGTAGCAATACTTAAAATCAACTAAGCAGGCTCAATGGAAATAGAAAGAGTCTAAGCAAGTGCGGGGATTTTCAATAAGAAATGTACATATGAAGTAGCACATGACGACTTTGGAGAAACTGCAAATAAAATTATATGATTCACAAGAAAATTTGTAAAGGCCTTACTTAGTACCTTTTACCTTACAAGAGATGGAAGATTATGGAAGTAGAAATTGTATCAATAGATGTAATAAAAACTTAGAAACGAATTGACTTTAAAATATGGAATCTGGGGATCTGAGTACTACTGGGAGAGAGAGCTTCTTAGAAAAGTATTTTCTTTCCTATAAAACTTTATGATTTTACCTAATAATTAATTAATTAATTATTAACTTTTAGAGTTTGAGAACAACTAGCTCTCATCATTCTGCTTTCTCTCAACGGCCTCTTTGACGAATATTAAAGGGATATTTTTCTGCTCAGTTTCTGCAACAGAGATCACCATACTAATTAAATACATACTCCATGATTACAAACTTCAAACCCCTACCTCAGTCAGATTATCTCTTCAAGATATTAAATCCAACAAGTAACCTCCTTAAGGATTTGAAGTATAGTCAAGCAGTTAGAAATCTTGCTCCTATCTATATTTTAATTAATATAAAAGCTATATTGATATACGATTTAAATAGGTATACTTTATTAATTATTATTACATATTTTTAACTTAAATTAAGTTTAGTTAAGATAGAGTTTTAATAATTCTTAAACCTAATCTCAAAAAGTAAAATCAAGAATCTCTTTTAAAGCATAGATTTCTTTATCTTCATCAAATATTTTTATTTTTCTATATTTCTCCTTTATCTTCCTAAGCTATCCTTAAAATTAGAACTTCTATAATGATACCTTTAAAACCTTTAAATTTTTATAAATAGGATAAGGTTAGTCATTTTCATCATTTAAAGGAACTTCCTAGCTTGAGATTTCACTTTCACATAAATCTAATATTTATAGCCTTTGTGCTTTTAACAATACTTTAGCTATATCTTAATCATTTAAGTTTAAGCTATTAAGTTATAAGTGACTTAGCTAATTTATTTTTAATATCTCATCTATTCAGTTTCAAATGTCTGTTAATTTTAAGTTTCTTAGTTTTAAGTTTTGTAAACTAAAATTATTTTACCTCATCACTTATAAGACTTCTACATTTATTTGACTTAGTTAATCAAACTCTACCGACTTTAATTATTGACACTACTAGAAAATAAAAACCAAAGTTTCTTATGTTATTTGATTTAAGTCAGTTAAACTGATTTATTGATAATTCTATCCATAATTACCTATTTACATTAGAGAAGAATTAGTAAGTAGTACTAAACTTTTTAGTTTAAGTGACTAGATGTTATTCGCATTTTATAATAGCTTCTACAAATTTTAATCACTAAAGCATTAGCAGTTTTAGATGCTAACTTTATTTAGTTTACTATATTTCACTTCTAGTAACTACTAAAATGATTCGCTGCTAAAATTTCCTTCTAATTCTAGACTTTAAATTAAAGGGTTTTTTACTAGATCTAACATTTATTATGAAGAGCCATGAATTTAAAAATCAATAGCAGTTAAACTAGGACATAAATAAGTAAGCTGATGCGTTTAGGTTTCATTAATATTAAGTTATTAAGCAAGCTTTCCTTTTGATTCCAAATAGTCTTTTATATATATCTACTATATCTTATTTCCTTTAAGTTTGATACCTTTAAGCTTATTCAAATGCATACAATACTTAGTTAAAAACTATCCACTAAGTCCTTAATCCTTTTGATTACTAGTCCTATCATTTAAATCTAGTTATTCAAGATTAGTTAATTATTCAATAAAATAAAGATCGTCATCTTTATAATATCCTTGAAGTGTTAACCTTTTTAAGTTCTAATAAGGTAAAAAGGTAGAAAGTAAAAGGATTTTATTATAGCTTAAAAGAGAAAAGTCTGATAATAGATCCTTGTTTTTCCTTATTTAAGGTTAGTTCATTGTCTAAATAAGATGCTATAGTATAGCTTATTCTTTAGCTAGTCTACCAAATATTGAGATAAATTATTCAAATCAATGACTAGCTTTATTATATCCTAATTCTATATTTACTTCACTATTCACTTTATCTTGCTTCTTATATTTTCTTTAGGTTCTTTATAATACTTAACCTTTAAAACTTAGAATTTATAGTTATAGGAATAGAAGAAGTTGTTAGTCTTTTATAAAGCACAAATATCCTTTAAATGAAGGAAATTGAATATATTATTAAGGATATTTTAACTTTATTAGTCTAGTTATTATTAGTTTTTTCCAGCTTGTTTTCTTAATAAATCTTGCTTTTTAAGATTTGAAGTCTTAATTAAGTCTTATTATTACTTGAGAATTTCCTTTTTATTTTTATCCATTTTGAAATAAAAAGAATCATAAATTGCTCCATCGTTGAAATATAAAATTGATTGCTTTCCTTCAAATTGTTCATTTTATTATTATCCTTCAAACCATCCATTTTTTCATTTATATATTCCTGATCCATTTCTTTTACCTTTTAATCATTCTCCTTCGTAAATATCTCCACATGGATAATATATTATTCCTTTGCCTTCTTTTTAACCTTTTTCAAATGATTCTTCATATTTACGCCCATCTTTCCGTTTATATATTCCTTATCGATGTGGTTTATCTTTTAATCACTCTCCTTCATAAATATCTCCATTTCAATAGAACATTATTCCTTTACCTGCTTCTCAACCTTCTATTCATTATCCTTCGTATTTATGACCATCTTTTCATTTGTAAATACCTTATCCATGTTTTTTATCTTTTAGCCATTCTCCTTCATAAATATCTCCATCTGGCCAATACATTATTCCTTTACCATCTCTTAAGTCTGCTATTCAAAATCCTTCATACTTACGCCCATCTTATCAGACATAAGTACCTTATCCATGCCTTTTTCCATTAACTATTTCACCTTCAGAGCTTTTCTCCCAGTTTTCCATTTTTTTTAACTTTATCATATTACTTCATTAGATTAAATTTTATCAGTTATGTTCCTATTTTTCTTTTAAAAATCATACCTTATAACTATCATTCCTCTATTTATTTAATTATTTAACTATAGCTTAATTATGAGAACCATGAATCCTAAAATAGTTTATTATTAATTAATTATTGACTAAACTTAGACTAACCTTCGTGTATCACCTCAATGGTGCGTGGCATTGTAGCAAAGTCAATTTAATTCAAGATATTCTTCCAAGATACCTTTTGGCAGTAAATGCTCTTCATTACTTTTTCAATCTCATACTATTTTTCTTCTCCAGTCTTCTACAGAACTTCATTATTCCCCAGTCTTTCTGCACTATCCCTACACTATATACCTTTTAGCTTTGTTCTATATTAATGCCTTAAATAATTTAGTTACTGTATAGAGTAATGATTAGCTATGATTAAAGGAAAGAATAAACTTATATTAAATTAGAGTTGCAGCATTTAAGAAACTTCAGGTAGATTTGCATAATAGGTAAGGCTAAGGACTTAAATAGTATATCCTAGCATTAAGTTAGAAGAGCTAACCAACAAAGGACTTTTAATATTTAGATTATCAAAACTGGCAAATATTGCTTATGCTGATTAAATATAAAAGAGTGATAAATAAAAAGGTAAAATTGTTATTATCTTTATAGATATCAATAATTGCTTAAAATCCTAATTATTTAAAATTAATTATAGAACTAATGGTAAATAAAAATGAGATAAGCAAACTCAAAAAATCTTGTATCTAAATATTTAAAATGATAACATATTTAGTCACTAGATTAAGATAAATGATATAAACAATGGTAAATGTGATTTATAATGTTATAATAGCATGTGTGACTTTGATGGAGCAGACTGCTTAAATAATTAGAAATGTTATTGTCCAGAATCTATGCTGAATAGTAAGAAATGCGATATATAATGTAACATTCTACCTGTAATTAAGACAACGAGGAATGTATTTGTGGAAGTTTAGGATACAACTTGATGTAAAAAGGTAATGGAGTATGCGAAGAAATATGTAATACAGAAGAATGTGATTATGATGGAGGCGATTGCAAATAGCAATATAGTCCGGAAGATTACTTTAGTGTAGATTGCAAATGAAAAAATATAGGAGATGGTATATATTCCTAATTTTGCTTCAACAAAGATTGCAATTGAGATGGCTCTGATTGTTATTGTGATATGAATTAGCTATGCTTCATTAAACAACTTGGAGATGGTTGATACAATATCGAGGAATGCCAATTTGATAAAGATGACTGCAAAGAATATTTATCGAACAAAGCTTAAAGTGAATTATAGGATGAAAATTTATATAGCTGGGGATGCACTTAAGATGATCAATAATAGTGTATGCGATTAAGAATGCTTCACTTACTTGTGTGGATGGGATTCAAATGCATGTAATAATGAATTATATCTCAATGAAAGATTGGATTGTAGTAAATGTCCTGATAGTTGTACTTTAGTTTTTTTTGGAGTCTCTATATGCGATGTAAAAGGCAACATATCAGAGTGTAGATAAGAAATGAAGATTGTAAATTTAATCCTAGTTAATTCAACGAATCAACATATAAGAACAATAAATGTGACTTAAATAAATTGGAAAACCTTATCTGAGAATGTGGTATTATAGAATGTGACTACAATAAAAGTGCAGGTAAGCTTTTTTAACTATATGAAAACTCAACCTAATAATATGAAGATTTTTATCGATGCTCTAAGAGTTCAATATAAGAAAAATTAAATAATCCATATGGATATTTTAACATTACAGTTATCTTATTAGTATTTTGAATGCAAATAAGTTTAATTCCATATTATCAATGTTTAAGAAAATAATAGGCTTTAGTTAATCCTAGTTGTAAGTAATTAGCTTTCAAAAATAGTAATTTTTTGTTTTAGAATTCATATTATAAAATAAAAGGGAAAATTTTCATATGATCTGTACTAAAATTCAAAGTAATCTAAAATATTATATATAATTGATTTTAAATAAGGAGGAGAAATCCTTCCACTGTGATTGATAAATATCTGGTACTAGGAAGTTCCCGTGTGAAGACCTGAACAAGATCTTGGCAAGAGCCAAGGAAGTTAAGACTGAGGTATCAAGTAACGATATGTTGAATGATGTCTGAGAATAAGGTGTCTTTAGGGAAGCACTCTGACAGTGGCCCTATAGAAGAAAGAATTTGCAAGGGATGCTAGCACAGGGAAGAATGTAATGTAATACGTTTTTAAACTTTAATTAAAGAGCTGCGCGCTATCGTAGTGCTACGTGTTCTATAATCTAAGTTTTTTTATAAGAAATTTTTCCAAGTGAAGAAAAATAAGCTGGCTAGATTCATTAGGATAGACTAATATCTTAAAGAAAAGACTAATAAACTGAAAATGGAAAGTTGTAAACTAAATTAGAAGTTATTGATATTACCTAGGAAAATGCGAATTAATCTAAATTAAACGAAGTGTCCCTCTATTAAGATATGAAATTAGAGTTTATTGATAAAAAAGCAGAAATATATGCTAAAAAGAAAAGGAAGAGGAAAAAAGTATAAAAAGAAGCATGTAAAAGTAGAAGGAAAAAGAACAGTATACAAATTAAAGTGTAAGAAGAGAAAATAAAGATTTTGGAGAAGTTATTGATCTAGAATGATAAACCATTTAAACTTTATTATTAAAATTAATATTTCTTTTAATTATATATAATTGATTTTAAATAGGGAGGAGAAATCCTTCCTCTGTGATTGATAAAAATCTGGTACCAGAAAGTACCCCGTGTGAAGACCTGAACAAGATCTTGGCGAGAGCCAAGGATGCCAAGACCGAGGCATCAAATAACGATATGTTGAACGATGCCAGATATTAAGGTGTCTTTAGGGAAGCACTCCAACACTGATCCTATGAGAGACAAGAATTTTCAAGGTATGCTAACACAGGGAAGACTCAATGTTTATTATATTTAAAAAAATTTGTTCTTAACGTAAAAAAATAATTATCATAAAATAAAAATTATAAGATGATTTATACAAAAAATCTTCGGTAAATAATCAAATAGAAGAATAAACGTAACTAAGAATTAAATCTTTCAAGCAAAACTTTATTCAAACAACATACTAAAGAATAAAACATTGAAAATAAAAATAATTTAAAATAATAATAATAATAATAATAATAATCTATTTACGTGGCTTTTTCCTTTGTTAGATTAGTCACGGAATCAGTTAATAAATGTTCATAGGGTCATTCCATTCTTCTCTCGAATTACTAGACCCGCATTCTTCTATTACTTATTGGTTCAAGCTAATTTATCCCTTCTTGACAGTAGGAATCTTGTTTCAGTCTCAATTAAGTCCAAACATGTGTATCGTTCTTCTTTTTTGAGTGTTTATTATATCCAATAGTAATTAATCTTTGTCGTATGTCTTTTTCTAATAAAGTATTCCTTCTGGGGAACAGTATAACTTAGACAAGTCATTTCATAACTTTTGACTTGTTTATTTCTGTTTTCTCTAAAAGTACCAGAAGTTTCGGTTATATGTCCATTCTTTAACAAAAGAAGCATCTGATTGTGCATTTTTTGGAGATATGTCCTAATTTTTGACATTTGCAACATTTTTTTCCAGTTTTAATGCTTTTTCCGATTAGTAAAAGTTTTGGAATACTGCTATTCCACTGCCATAGGACCATTATGAGGAGAAATAATTTATTCAGAATTATTTTGCTTATTAGTATCTTTAATTTTTAACTCCGTTTTTTCCAGTTATTAGATAAGCTAAGAATTGGATATTTTAGTGCTGATTTCCACTTTTAGCCATTGATTTTCATTTTATAGTTGTTGCACAGTAAAAGTTAGAGAATCTAATCATTAAATAAAGTCTAGAAGTGATTGTTACAATTTTTTATTTTCAGCTCCTAGGGAGTATATTTCGATCAGGGGGTTTTATTAGTCGAAGCCCTGTTAGATTATTTCTTAGGACCCATTTTTTATCTATATAATAAGAATAATTAAAAGATAATCTTTCCAGTCCATCTCAAAATTTTTCTTTTATTGTACAACTTTGATTAAAAAATAAAACAGAGTTTGAATTTTTTACTTCGCTTAAAATATTTTTTACGCAAACTTAGGAAAAAAATAATTCATAAGAAAAAAATTGAGATAAATAGCTAGGAATTATCAGGATAGAATAACTAGAAACAAAATTTAATCAATTCGAAGAGTTAATTGAAAGCATTTTATTGCAAAAAATGTAGATGAATGATCCGATGGGTATAGAGCAAACAGCCTACAACAAAATATATTCACTATTGGAAAATAATGAGATGTTGATACTGCAAGCGACTAGGGCACAAAGTTAGAAGCTACTTCTAATTCTAGTGAAAAAAAAAGAAAATAGTAGAAAACTAATGGGAAAATATTTTCAGGATTTATTGCATTTAAGAAGGTAAAATAAACAGAAAAAATACTCCAGTTAAGCAAAGAAGCTCCAAACATATATCCTGCATTTAATGAAATTAATAAGAAAAGAATGAGAATCGATTTATCAGAAATTTTCAGAAAAATATATTAAAAATCCTTAGAACGTATCATAAGCAAGATCCAAGCAAGCAAATATTAAGTCTCTTTTATTTAACATTAAACTTTTGATTTGTTTTTAACCAAATAAAGGTGAAATCATGTAAATTAATTAATTAACTTTGTTATTTATAAATTTAAGATAAAAAATTTCAGACTAAAAGCTTTCTTTATTCTGTTTCTTTATCTAATTTCAATTTAATTCTTTAATTTAAGTTTATGGAAATTAAGATTTAAAATCTTGACAGGTTTAATGATTTGACGTAAATATTTATAAATATTATAATTAAAATATTTCTGGACTTGTGAATGGTTGAAGTAAGTAGGTTTCTAAGATTTTAGGAAAATTTTCAAATTTAATTAAAAAATAGAAATATAGTGAGTTTAAGTTAAAATATTTTTCAGAAAAAGCAAAAGTTTCTATTGATTAATATTAGACTGAAACATAATCAGGTAATTATTTTCTTACTTTTAAATAAATAAAAACCTAGTTATGATATTAATTATCGAATATTAATCCCTTATTTGACTTGCTTTTCATTTACTTTTATAATTGCACAAAATATTTTTTTCATCTTCACATAGGTAAAAATTCTCAATTTGACTATAAATAAATCATGATTTGAAATACCTTAATAGACATAATTAAATTTTTTTAAGTTTATTTGGAAAATAAAATAGAAGATTGCAATTTAAAAATCGTTAAACTAAATAAGTGACTGAACATTTAGTTGCTAGTTAGTTTTTAAATATTTCCTTCCTAAAACTTTATTTTATTTAAAAAAAATGGCTTCTAAGAAATAACAGAACTTTGAACAAAACATTTAAACAGGAAAATTCTCTAAAAAATAAAAAAGCGAAATAATTACAATGAGTGAAAGTGAGAAATATGATTGATATGACGAACATTAACCACTTGGAAATCCAGAACTAAAAAAACTTCCGACACAAACTCAAATAGAAATATTATCTAAGTCATTAAAAGAGTTTATGTTTAAAAATAGATACCTCACTGATAAAGTAGAAAAATTAGAAAAACTAATAACGTCTTTACTTGAGAAACAATATTAATCATCATAAGAAATAGAAAAAAAACTGGAACAAAGAATTCTTTAAATTTAATAATAAATTCAGGTAACGCCATTTTCGATTTAACAGAATTAATCAGATCCTATGGAAATAGAAAATGAAGCCTCAAATTAAAATAAATAGTAAACGTTTATTTAAAATAAGTAGTAAATTTAAATTAAATAAGTGTTACAGGAATAAAAAAAAAAATGGAAAGAATTAAATCTTTTACGAAGAATTAAATACTTCTTTAGAATTTACCATAGAGTAAAGATTTACCGAGCAAAGGTCAAATAATTAAAATAGTGGAAAGACCAACACTTTAATTTGGAGTTTTAGATCCTAATACCAAATACTACTTAACTAAAATTAAGAAAAATATTATATAAATTTTGAAGAATATTTAGAATATAAATTTTAATTGTTTCTTACGAATACCAACGAAAATGTTGGCAAAATCTTAAAAGAGAATTGATGAACTATTAAGTGCTTCATAGGTAATTCAAAACAACAGAAAGTCAAAAAAAGCCAGCAGTTTGACTCTATAAAATTACCGCCAAATTGAATGGCGGTTAAAAGATATGAGTTAAAATGTAAAAGATAAAAATAAGGAAAAGATATTAAATTTTGAAGATTAAAGTTTTTCAAATTATGATTAATTCGGATTAGAAATTAAAAATTTGTAACGAGCTGAAAAATATGAATAAGAATATTAGCAGTAAATTTTCTATTAACATAATAAAACATCTAAGTCAATAGAAACACAAACTGAATATTAATAAACATTTAATTAATCTACCTAAACATATGAGAAAAAAGTTTAGTATGATCAATTATATAATAAGATTAATAAAGAAACACAAATTTAATAAGAATTATTGCAAACAAATACTTCAACTTAAACTTTACTTTAAGCTAATTAAATATTTACTCAAATTGAAATGAAAAACTAATAAATAAAGGATTTGAACTTAATATAAGAATAATTGTAATTATATATTTAAGATTTAAATTCATAGCAAATATATCAATAAATTGATCTTAATGAAGCTAGGAACAAAATCTCATTATAACAAGCTCATATCTAATCATTAGATAATGAATGCTATTAACTTAAAAATAAAATTTAAGAATTAGAACAAAATTAGGAAGAATAAAATTAATAGGCAAATTAATTAATTTCTGCATATTAAATGTAGGTATAATAACATAAAATTAATATTGAGAGCTTAATCTTATAGAAAGAAAATGATATTTAAAATACTATTTAATTCTATTCTCAATAAATAAGAAACTCTTTCAAATAATAAAAATAATATTCTGATAATCACACCTAAACTTTTCAAGAAATGTAAATAAAATCATTATAAACTAACTAATATATATAAACTGATCAAAATAATAAGATAACTTTAGAAAATTATAGCTAAACTCTAGCAAATTAATAATTGAACAAATAAATCTAAACATAAAAAACGTTTATGAATAATCATGAAACAATGACTAATATTACTGAATAACATCTAAATCATTTTTATTAGGAGTGTAAATAATCGAAATAAATCAATTTAGAATTATAGCAAGTTTATAATGATTTGAATACTAAATATATTTAATTAATTAAGGAGCATGATCACTAATTTGAGCTAAAATTAAATGCATATGCTGAGATATCATAACTTTAAAAAAATTAAAAAAAATCTTAGGTTCAGCAATTTTAAAAAGCATTAAAATGAGATGTAGCAACTCAAACCCTTAATTTTAATAATAATGACTTGAGAGAAAGTTAAAATTTAATATAAGACTTTTCTAATTTTATAACAACAAATAATTAATCCTCTCATAAAGATTCTAATTCAGTTGATTTAATAATATTTGGTAAGAGAAACTGGAGAGATGCTCACTTAAATCAAGAAAAATTAAATCTAAAATAACGAAATCTATTATTTAATTTTGATATTGAGGAAATTATAAAGAGATATAACTTTAAAAACGAAAAATTTGTATAATTTTTAAGATAAAAAAAATGATAAAATTAAAATCTCTTAACCACTATCGAAAACAGATTTATTACGTTATCTTGCGAACTTGATTATGCTACATGTGATGGAATTTCAGTTCCTATAAAAATAGACCAAAAACTATCTTAATAATATGATACGTTAACTTTATATACTATTATTTACTACAGAAACTCAATGTTATAAGCACCAAAATTACTTCACATTTAAATAAGCAATAACTAAAAATTCCTTTGCATCTATGATCCAGGTCTTAAAGGTGGAGTAAAATAGAACTAATTAAAACTAGCACATTGTAACATGAATTCGATCTAAACAAAATAATTAAGTATTGAATAATTTACTAAACGATAAGAAATTGATATATTTTCTATTAATGAAACTTGACAGCATCAATATTTTACTCCTATATCAATTTATGGGTATAGAACTTTCTTTAAAAATTGTGAAGACTCTTAAAGAGCAGGGGGTGTTTGTTTTATTGTTAAATAAGAACTTGATTCGAAATAAATAGAATTGATTTTGGTTAATAAAATAATAGATTTCTACTTATAAAAGTAAATGATATGTATTTTGCTACATGTTATATGCCAACTGATGAAAAGTCTTTAATAATAAAAGATTAATCTTATTCAAACTTAGAATTAATACTTAGAGAAGTTGGAGATTAAGCACTCATACTAATGGGTGATTTTAACGCTCTTTTGCATGGAAATGGTAGCAACAATTAAATAAACTCTTAGGACAATGCTTAGAGACTGCTAAAATTCATTGAAGATTATGATATGCAAGTATTAAACAATTAAAATTTGGATACTTTTAGAAGTAGAGTTAATAATAAAACATATTGCAATGATTATATTATTGCTAACTATCATATTAACATTAACTAGATAACTGAGTTCTAAGTTATTTAAACTAGTGCACTTGATACAGATCATTTTCCGATATTATTTAACTTAAATATCTCAAATATAAACAGGAATATACCGATACTTGCTCCCAGAGTTAATTTCAAGATTAATAAACTTTAAAATTTAGAAATAAGATCTTATTACAAAGCTGAATTCGATGGATGTTCAATTGTTTTTGATATGATTAATGAAAATAATATAGATGAGCAGTATAATTACATTAAGTATGTTTTAATAAATAATGCAGATAATGTTTTAGGATAAGTTTGATAAAATAACAATTTTAATAGATTACCATCCAACTTAATTTAAAGTTTTAATGCCGCAAAATAAGCACAAAAAGATTACTAATAGGCTTTATAGTAAGAAGGAAGAGTAAATTAGATTGTAATAAAATTAGCTTAAGAAAAAATTAAAAAATTCAATAGATATAAAAGAAATTACTGAAAATTCAAAATAAAATAAGCTAAAAATAATAGAGAAGAAATGAACAAAACTCCACCTAAAATGTTTAAATAAGCAAGAAAAATCTTAAATCCAAAAAAGCGTAACAATATGTATTTAGATTAGGAAGGTTTCACTCAATTCATAAAAAATTGAGAAAATAATGTTTTTAATAAGCATAATAACATAAATTAGGAAGAATTAAAAGCATGCAATTAAAAAATCGACAATATTTTTAAAAATTGTGATTTTGTTAAAAAGCATTAATAGTCTTATCTGCAAGGATTAGATCTCTTTAGTTTTAATGAAGTTTAAGTAATAATAAAAAAACTAGCTAATAATAAATCATCAGGTGCTGATGGTATTAAAGCAGAATTAATTAAATATGCAAATAAAGAGTTTCATATTATCCTTTGAAAGTTTATGAATAATATATTAAGAGAATAAAGAATTCCTAATGAATTAAAGTAGATAAGAATTCTCCCTATATACAAAAAAGGCTCAAAAAGTGATTGAAAAAACTGGAGACCTATAGCTCTTATTAATATAATACTAAAAATTTATGACAAACTATTAACTTAGAGACTTTATGAGTATGTTAATTAACGTAGAATTATACATCCTTCATAAAAAGGATTTCTTAAAAAAAATTAAACTATGCATCATGTATGGACTTTATAACAAATTATTGATTTGCATAAAAGATGAGGAAAGAAGAAACAACTTATTACTACTCTTATAGATGTAGAAAAGATGTTTGACACAATTGACAGGCGATTACTTTTTGATCATTTAAGAAGAATAAAGCTTCCTTTAGCATTGATTAATAGTTTTGAATCTTTTTATAAATAATTAGATGTTAGATTTATTTTAGATGGGACCTTATCTAGAAATTTACTTTATAATAACGGAGTATTATAAGGGAGTTCTCATGGACCAATACTTGCTATAATCTTTTATGATATTGTAATAAGATATATTGAAACTTATTAAAAAAAGCGTGGTTTTAAAATATGTGGTCGAATATTTATTACTAAGGCTTGGGCGGATGATTTAATCTTATTTTCAGATGAAACGAATATGAATGCATTGATTTAAGCAACTTGTAAAGTTTTTAGATGAGTAAAGTTAACTATTAATGTAGATAAGTGCGAGTACATCTGCTTCTTAAAGAAAAATTAAAGATAAAATGATTCTAACCTAAAAATTACTTTGAATAACATAGAGATTAAAAAATCTAAAAATATAACATATTTAGGATACAAATTTAATGAGCATGAATACTATAAATCTCATTGCAATGAAATATATTTAAAATATAGATAATGTGTAAATGGCGCTATTTTGTAACTTTCTAAATATAAAAATATTACACCTTCAAACTATTTACAAATTTTTCGATCTTTTATTCTTCCAAAAGTAGAATATGGTTCAGAAGTAATCCCTTGATCTATCATCCAAGGAATTAAAAAGATTAAAAATAATATTTATGCGAGCTAAAGAAAAGTAGCAAGATAGGCCTTATAAAGTCCGAATGCGACCTTTAATGAATCATGTTTTATAGATTTAAATTGGTTACCATTTGAATATTATATTACAACAAAATACATAAAATTTTATACCAAAATAAAAACAGAAACTTAATTACAACCTGATTCGGATATTAGTTTTCTTTTTAATAGATCTAAGAGTGATAATTTGCAATACTTTAAAAATCTTTAGAAGTTGACCAAACACTATTAAATAGATTTAGAAAATACTAATGAAACTTAATTACTTATCAAAGAGGTGAAAACTTAGTTACAAAAGAAATTTTATCAAGACTCAGTGAATCGGATGAGTAAAATGTCTACAACAAGTTTCTATTTCGGAGAAATAAAAAACGATACTGAAAAATTTCCTTATTACACATACACAACAATTAACAAAAACAAAAAAAGAGAAATAATTTCAATTTACAAGCTAAGAACTTTTAGTTACAATTTTCAGCATGATTTGAAGAAAAGACATTACGAAATAAAACATTCAGAATTTTGCAACTGTGGATAATTAGATACAATCTAACATATTGAACAATGTGAATCTCTAAAAGATTTGATTTAAGAATTTTAAGATTTCAAAAACTATGATTTGCTCAAACTTGTGACATATAATTAAACTTATCTTAATCAAAATTTTCCAACCTTAAAAAAACTAATACATATTGATTTTAGAATAAAATAATTTCATAAAAAGCTACTTAGAAGAAGAAAACAAATTCTTGAGTAAAATAACGAAATTTTATAAGATACATTGAATTATGAAAGCTTTGAAAGTTCCGATGGTGATGAAGAAGAAGAAGAATATGAATCAGATATTGACCAAGAAAACTGATCGGGAAATCTACTAAACTTTCTTATTATCTATATGAAAATATAGTAAAAACATATTAAGTAATTAATTAATAAGTGTTACAGGAATAATAGTTTAAAAGAATAATAAAATGCTACGTGTGCAATAAATAACATCAGTGAAAATACTGCTACTAACTAAGCGAAATTTAAAGAAAGAATAAATAAAATATTTTTAGAAAACTATTTAGGATATATCCAACATAAAGCGGAAAAATTTATAGAAAAAAATTCTTTAATTCAAATCTTAATCCTTGGAGAAATAATTAGGAACGCTACATGCAAGATGAAAACTATTCAGAATATTAAAGAATGGTGCACTAATGAAGTGCTACACCGCCTAACTAAGCCTAGTAGAAATTCAAGACAAACTAATGGAGACAAGCTGATAGAATAGGTCAGATGGCTGACTACTAAGGCTTTATCAAAGCTTTTTAACTTTTTTTTTATACAAATTTTCAGAATTTAACTACTTTTAGTTGAAAGATAGATAAAATCATTACTTATATAGAATTAGATTAAGCTACTATAATATACTCAATAATAAGGGTGGGGGAAATCGTTTAAATAATAACCAAATGATTTAAAATCTAGAATCATTGAGAATTTTTTGGACTTACATCAAGTAAATCTATTTTATTCAAAGGTTGAAGATTTTCATGAACTATGCTTTGATCCTTCTTATCTTCTTGACCTTAAATCTGTATTAATTTAAATTAAAAATATATTTGTTCTATCAAAATGCTTTGCTCTAGTTTATTTTCTGCTTCTTTAACAACAGTCTAGTTTAATTAATTTGTCTCTTCTTGCTTTTTCATTTTTTCTTTTTATCACTGTTTTCATCTAGCTTATTTAATTAGTGATTTGCTTTTAAGGATAAATTTTTTGGATTTAAATAGACGAACTTACTGAATCCTTCTATTATTAATTTTACCCTATATTTGACTTGGCACTTTAATATTTGCAACAGGCTTAAATGCTAATCTAAACCAAAGAGTGTTGTCTTGCTATTTACTATCTCTAAGCAAATAACTAACTGAAGATACCTTTACACTGTTAAATTGTATTTAAAATAGTTCTTATTAAAGCTTATATTAGATTTAACTACTTAAGTGATTATTTTATTAATTAGACTAACTTTAACTTTTACATTTTATAACTTAGATCCAAATCCCAAGCTCTTAGTTAATATTCTTAATAAAATAGACAATAAGCAGTCTTAACTTTGTTTAGTCATAATTAAATATTTTTCTCTTAAAACTAATAAAGTTTAGCTATAGTTGAATATCTCCTTTTTATAGTTATAATAATGCATAATTGATTATTAAGGTATTAGCTTATATATGTATTATATGAACTATTAAATTAACCCTTAATTAATGATAAAGCTAAGTTAATAATCTTTAATATTTTAATAGCTTTTCTTTATCTACATTTAACTAGTTTAATCAAGTAGTTACATAGATATTTAAATCTCAATATCTATTAAGAGCTAAACAACTATTATTAGTCTATAGATGCATTGCAGATATAAATAACCTTTTAATAAATGTACTTTATAACCATTTTTACTAGAATTATTAATCTTTTTATTAACTACCTAACTAAAAAGTAATGATAGCTTTATATAATCTATTATATTTAAAGGTTATCTAGTTATATACATCATGCTTATCTTTATTTAATGTATGTAGTATAATTTAAAGCATCTCACTATAAACACAATTATAATATAGATTAGGAGCTTTTATTATTTTACTATCTCCTTTAAATCTTACACTTATTACTACTTTTATCCTTATATTATTAGTCATCGCTTGGATCTATTCTTATTATATATTAATCTTTAGCAATATCTAATATGCCTTCTATTTCTTAGAAGAACTTAAGGGAAAATAAATAAAAAATAATGAAATATAAAAGAGAGATAAGTAATAGTTTAAAGGTATGGAGGAATAAAAAGGGATAGCAAGATATAAAAATAATTAAAAACATTTAAGCTACAAATCTTAGTTAATATAGAAGAAACCAAATAGATAACTGTAAACAATATCTGAGAATTACTTTAAAATAATGAATCTAATAGAGAGTCAGATGCTTATTATAATATTATGAAAAAGAAAAAGAAATATTTCAATCAAAAGCAATTAAAATGTTTGGAACTTATTGATAGAGAATCATAAGGGAAACTTTATAAAATAAGAATTGAAAGAGTAATATATTCCCTCTCAAAAAATTTTATTTAACAAGAATATGAAGCAGGAAAATTTTAATAAATATATTTAATAATAAATGTAAGTCACTTTTACTAATAATTCATAAAAGAGTTATAGGAACTATAAAAGTAACTGTAGATACTTAGAAAAATATAATTATACTTTTGATCATTTTATAAATTATTACTAAAAGAAAACTTTGTATCAAATAATCCAAAGTTAAACAATAATTACTTAATTTAGAGAAAAGTTATAAGCTAGATTTATAAGAAAAATTATTTGATCTAAGTAATTAAAAAACATAATAGAAACATAACTAAAATTTATGATTTAAATATAAATATAACAAGCAAAATAATATCTAAAACTCTTAAAAGAAAATATGGATAGATAGCATAAACACTAAGAAAGTTATTTGCTTAGTTAAAATAATTAAAGACATGCAAATTTTTAAGCTAAAGATAAATAATTTAAAAGCAAACAGTATAAAATTTATTGGATTGTTTTATTAATTTGTTTGAGATATAAAATTATGAGGTCCTATGGTGTAATGGTAGCACTTTGGACTCTGAATCCAACAATCCGAGTTTGAGTCTCGGTGGGACCATTTTTTAATTATATGAAAGATATATTTAGATAGTTTATAAAATTAAACAGTAATAACCTTCTCTTATTTATAACTTTAGCAAGCTTTATAATTTATAACATTCAATAATAAAGATAATTTAATAGTTATCTAAATTTCTTATTTTAGTTAAAAGATTTAGCACTTATACTTATAATTAATATTTAGTAAATCAAAACCTAAAAGTAATGCAATAGCTATAGAAATAAATATAATGGTAATGTTAATTTAGCAAGATTAAGTAATTAATTAATTCTTAAATTAATATACTAGTAGCTATTCTAATTCAATCTATTAATGAGCTAGATTATATAGCTAGCTATTATTATCTTACTCTTTTAAAAACTATATTATATTATATATTAAGAAATTGTATAGTTTTATTTATGATAGCAGCTAAATCTAGAATTATAGCATTTAAATATAAGAATTTCTAGTAGGTGTCTCATAAGTTTCTACTACTTCTATATATGAAGATTCAATATTATTCTAATATGTTAAGTTTACTTTTTAAAAAATATGCTCAATTTTTAATTTAAGAGCCTTGAATTAGCTTTTAAGGGATTTCTAAGAAATTATACATATAATATATAAGCCTAATTTTAATTTAAAATTACTTTATAATAACTACACCTATATTAAAATATGCCTTGCTTATCTATTTACTTTTATTTTAAAGCTAATAAATATTAAAATGGATTTAATTAAAGGACTTGCTTTATCGAAGTAGATAGAGGTAGTTATTTAGACTTTAGTTTCTATTATTTTATTTTTTATTATTTAACTATAAAAATCCGGCAACTCGGGATTGAACCGAGGACCCTGAGATTTCCACTAATTCTACAGTCTCATGCTCTTCCAGCTGAGCTATTGCCGGTTTATTATTTATCTAAGCTATTGATTAAAAACAATAAAATACACATAATTGAAAAAGTAACTCTTTTTACCACACTTTTATCTTATTAATTGCAAGCTAAAATTTTAAGAGAGATAGTTATGAAAGCCAATAATTAAAAACATTTATTAAGATAAAGCATCTACTTTAGCTCTGTAATAGGCTTTCTCTATATAAAAGATTAATAAATGATAAAATGAAGATTTTGATTTAACCATTAAATAAAATGATTTGCTATATTTATTGTTTTAAATAGGATTTAAATAATGATTTATATCCATAAATAAATCTATTTAAGTTAAATATTCTATATCATTATTTGTGTAATAGCTTCATAGAAATGCTAAATTACTTATCTATTAAGGATTATAATACTTAGTTATTATAATAGCTTTGAATCTAAATCTCTTAAAGTTATATATTATCCATAATATTTATTTTTTATTAATGGCTAATTGAGGTTAAATATAAACTTGTATAGATGCTTATATAGATAAAGTTAACCATAAATGAAAATATATAAAGGCTATTTAAAACAGCTTAGCATACATAATAGGATAGTAATATCATGCTCAGTATTAATTTTTCTTTTAAATAGGTAATAGTTTAAACCTAATGATTATTCGGAACATTTGAGATCTATAAATATGCTCTTAGTTATAAATTAGATTATATATGATAACTAAAATGATTTTAGAAGGGATAAATTTAATGATTAAGACATTTATTTAATAATTAAATGTAAAGCTTAGATTAAAGATTATTAAGCTAGCTATCTTGCTTAAATTATAGATAGAAGCAAATTAATTAATATAATAAAACAGAAGAACAAATTGCTAAATTATCATAGAAGCTTAAGCTAGGTAAGAAATATTAAAACATTCAGTGAGTAAAAAATAAGTGATTCTTTAGATATATTTCATAGCTACTTTAAATAATTTGAACTAGAAACATTTAATTAAGTTTGTTATTTTAATATTAAATCAAAAGAACTAAGATAAATATCTAAGATTCTGAATAATTGGAATATAACTAAAATAGCTTAAGATAAATTATTATTTAAATTAAAAACCCTAAAGCATGATTACTCACTGTTAGTTATGCTTTTCATAAAAATAAATAAAAAGTGTATTTAGTTTCTTAATCAACTTTATTTGCTTATTATAAAGCATAATATTTGATTCTTTTAGCAAAGTATATAAATTAAAATAATAAAGTTAAGATAAATTAGTTTTAGATATTATGATAGCTAAATAACTAAGAAATTTTTATCTAACGAAATGAAGCTTAATCATTTGTATTAATAGTAGAATGAAGTTTCATTGGATTATTTTAATAAACTAATATTTAATATGCTAATAGCAATACTTACATCTCTACAATCTTTTAACACTTTTAATTAGATATTGCATTATCAATACAACCTTAGCTTTTTTATAAAAGGATCAAAAGAGAAATTATAGAAATTATTATCTCTCTTTTTCAATTAATTTTTTATTTGTTTGGATGTATCATTTCTATTTAGAGATTTCACATGTATTGATTGGTTTTTTTAAAATAGCTATTTTTATAAATGAAGCAATGTAATTATATATAGCTTCTAACTTAAAAAACTAAAATTCCTAAAGAGAAATTATTTATTATGGATATAATCAATTAAATAGTATAATATAAAGCTTATATAGTAGATAACTTTAACTTTATGAGCTAAGATACCAAGGAAGGCTAGTAATTCTTATGATAGCTGATGTTTTATATAATTTTATACCTTAGAACTCCTAAGCTTGTTGAAAGTTCTAAAATAATTAACTTTTAACTTTTCTAAATTTTAAATTTTCTTATATGAGAATTTCGAGTTTTAGACACTAAATTTTTATAGGAGGGGAGCAGAGAGGAATAAGTATTTAGCATGAATAGTAAGTTAAAGGATTATTAGAAGGGATAAAATTGATATATCTACAAGAAAATACTAAATATACCTCTAGATATAAATCTAATAATTATAAATTAGATAAACAAGCTTAAATAGGTTGCTTAAGAATTAACTAAGACATAATTTACAAGATAAAACCCTTTGCCTTAACACTAGGCTAATTAATAAAATTATTGAAATTAATAAATAAATTTAAAACTTTAAAAATATTTTTTGTGTAGACAAACTCTTAGGAAATTAAAAGGAGATTGAGTTATTTAAATTTTAGTCTGTTTAAGTTTAATTTAAATATAGTAGCAAACTCTTTTTCTTTAATTTACGTTACAAAATGGCTTAGGTTTATGAAGCTGTTGAGAGAAGAATTTCTTAGTTGGTTTTATCAAGACCTTTAGAGGATACTACAGACTTTATAACAGGAATTGATTCCTTATAGAGTTATTAGTAAAAGCCTAACTAAGCCATCGCTAATATGTATAAGCTATAAAATTCAGCTTATGATTCACAAAATCATTGTCAATATCCAGTTTTTAAGACTGATATTAGCGTACTAAAAAAATATGGACTAGGATTATTTTTATATTTTGATTTCCTAAAATGATTAGCAATCTGCTTGGCTATTATCTGTGCTAACTCCACATATTTGGTCATATAAAACTATCAAGGAGGTTGATTCAGTGGAATGTCAGCTTAATTTATCGACTATTTTACCATTGGAAACTTAGATACTGGTTCGAGCAAAATGCCTTTACATTTTAACGAAACTTTGATCTATCAAAGATTATCTAAAGTTGAAGGATTTGAGCTTTAATGGCTCGACGACTATATAACGGAAGATTACAAAGAGAAAGAAGAAAAATTACTGGATGAGTCTAAGTAAAAGCTTTTTATCTATTCAGCAGTAGATTTTGCGAACTCTCTTATTTTAATAATTTTCATATATTTTTACAAATTTAGACTCCACAGAATCAAAAGAAGCTACTAAGAAACAGAATTTTCAGTCTAATAATACGCAGTAGAAATTAAAGGTTTACCAACTTCAGGAATTACTTAGAGGGAAGTTCAAGATTTTTTCGAACTCAGATTTGGAGAAGTCTACGAAGTTAGCTTCGCAAGGAATTTTAAAACTATAATATAGCTTAGTAATGAAAAAGCAAAAATATTACAAAAAATTGCTTAAAATAAAAATAAAGAGAAATAAGTCATAAAATTAGATAAAATTGAATCGAAGATAAAGGAATAAAAATAACAGCATTAGAACATTCAGAGCTTCAGCATAGAAAAAGTCTTTGTAATATTCTAATATAAAGAATCGTAACAATAGTGCCTAAAAGAATATGGCAAAGGATTCGGCTTATAAATTCTATAATCTTCTAAGTTAAAATGGAACGGAGCTAAATCTTTAGTAGTATAAGAAGCTGAAATTCCTGAGAATATTATATGGGAAAATTTAGGTAAACACAAAAAAATAGTTAGAGCACTTTTCTCGTGGATATTAGTAATAACTATACTAATAGGAGCGGTATTTTTGATAAAGCAACTTAAAGATATAGAGTGAGATATGTTTACAAAACCAGAGTGCTAAGTATATTTTAAAATTGTAGAGGATAAAACTACTTTCGATATTTCGAAATTTCCATTAGAAGTTGCTTCTAAGACTTTTATAAATAACGACATTTGCTATTATTGCTGATGCTTAGAACAAGATTGAAATGAAATTATTTTTGAAGACACTGAATTATCTTCATTCTGCTAGGATTTCAAAACGAAAGAGTTGTAACTAATTACCTAGAAAACTTCAAATACTATCATAATAATAGTTTTAAATACTCTCATCAACTTAATTTTTGCTGGCCTCACGAAGTTCTAAGGAAATTAGACTTTAAGTTAAATGTATAAATCTATTTTGGCTAAAATATTCATAGCTTCGTTTATTAATACTGCCTTTATCACTCTAATTGCTAATCTTGATAAATATGAAGATTTTACTAGATATTGATACCTAGACGTTGGAAATTCTATTACTTTAACTATATTTGCTTTCATTGTATAACCAACTATTACCAAACTCTTATTATGGCCTTCATAGAAACTATGATAGAATTTAAAGAAAAAGAAAGCTAAAAATTAGTTGGAACTCAACAGAAGCATGGTTGGACCTGAATTCAATATTTCAATAATGTACTCGGAAATATTAGCCCTACTCTTCACAGTCTTTGTATACTCAGCGGGAATTCCCTTTTTAACATACATCGCTTTTATAGTAGTTTTATTTACTTATTGAATAGATAAAGCCTTGCTATTTAAGCATTATAAAAAACCTCCTAAAATCTCTCATAGGATTTAAGAAAGCATCTTGAATTTACTTAATTTACTTGTTATCATCCATGCCTTCTTTACCATATTCATCTATGGCTGTTCAGATGTATTTCCTCAGAAATATGAAACTTGTGTTTCTAGCTATGCAAATTATTTCTATTGGTATAATTTAAAATCAGCTTAGAAAACAAGAATACTATAAAGCGAAGAAACATTAATCTGTTCAGATTCATGTAGCTTGGAATACTTGTAACATGATAGTTTAAGTTGCAACTCGCAATGTAACACATAGCAATGCATGTGGTAAAATTGGAATTGCTGCTATGAAAAATCAGGGAAAAAGTGTAACAAGGAAAAAATGTAAAATTTTGAATGTGATACTGATTGCTTAATATAAGAATGCAATTATGATAATGGAGATTGCTGCTTTTAAAACTCGAAATGTACAGTTGAGAAGTGAGGAAATGGAATTTGTGATAGTGAATGTAAAATTTCAATTTGTTAATTTGATTATGGAGATTGCTGTTAAGATTGTGAAATACTTTAATTTGGTAACTAAATATGTGATATCAAATGTAATGTTGAAGAATGTCTATATGATTGAGGTGATTGTGCTACTTGTGATTCAAAAAAATTATGCTAAGTACGAAAACTTGAATATCAAAACTGTGATTGGGAATGCTACAATTCCGAATGCCAATATGATTTAAATTCCACAGAGTGCTTGGATAAACTTGAAATGAGTTGTAATAACCTAGATCCAAACACGAACGAACCATTATAAGATTCATAAAAAGTATGCTAATACTAATTTTTGGGAGATGGAAAATGCTAATAATAATGTTTAACTAAAAGTTGTATGTTCGACATATATGATTGCTGCAATTTAAAATTAACGAAATGTGACTATACTTAAATAAATAATGGCATATGCGAGCCAGAGTGTAACATTCCAGAATGTTATTACGATTAATTTGATTGCTAATATAGTTAGAACTGTCCATGCTCGTAAGAAGAACTTGGCAATGGATTTTGCAAACTTTCTTGCAATACCACTATATGCAGTTATGACTGAGGAGATTGCATTCTTTCAAATGTCTAATTTTGCAGCGATAATTTGTTATATAATAGGGAATGTGATCAAGAATGCAACTAAGAGCAATTTGATTATGATGATTATCATTGCATATGCTATACAGACTAAGAAAATAGTCTTTTATGCAATAAGCTAAAGGATATAAACAACGGTAAATGTGATTTATAGTGTTTCAATAGTATGTGTGACTTTGATGGAGCAGACTGCTTAAATAATTAGAAATGTTATTGTCCAGAATCTATGCTGAATAATAAGAAATGCGATATATAATGTAACATTCTATCCTGTAATTATGATAACGGAGAATGTATTTGTGGAAGTTTAGGATGCAACTTAATGTAAAAAGGTAATGGAGTATGTGAAGAAATATGTAATACATAAGAATGTGACTATGATGGAGGCGATTGCGAATAGCAACATAAACCAGAAGACTACTGTAGTGTAGATTGTCAATGAAAAAATATAGGAGATGGTGTGTGTTCCTAAGTTTGCTTCAATAAAGATTGCAATTGAGATGGTTCTGATTGTTATTGTGATATGAATTAGCTATGCTTCATTAAACAACTCGGAGATGGTTGATGCGACTTACAATGCAATATAGAGGAATGCTAATTTGATAAAGATGATTGCAAAGAATATTTATCAAATAAAGCTTAAAGAGAATTAGAGGATGAAATTTAATGCAGTCGAGGATGCACTTAAGATATGCTCAATAATAATGTATGCGACTAAGAATGTTTCACTTACTTGTGTGGATGGGATTCAAATGCATGTTATAATGATCTTTGAGGTATTATTTGTTTTGGAAGATAGCTTTAAAATGGATGGTGTGATGCTCTTTGTAACAATCCTTAAAACAACTTTGACAAGGGAGATTGCGAGTAATATAATAAGTATATTTAAATGAACTCTACCCATTGTTAACCTTAATGCAAATGAGAAGAAGTAGGAGACGGCGCATGTCAATGAGAATGCTTTCACATTTTTTGTGGATTTGATGGAGGAGATTGCTAAAATTAAGCATGCGACAAAGAAGAAAAGTGCTTAGGAAAAGAAATAAGAAATGGTATATGCAACCAATAATGCTTTAATAGCAAATGTTTTAACGATCTTCTAGATTGTTAAGAGACTAGCTAAACAATAACATAATCTAATGATTAGTATTGCAACAAAGATTGTAATTGAAATTAGGTTGGTAATTGGAAATGTGAATAAAAGTGCAATAACATACAATGCAATTTTGATAGTTAAGATTGTTTGACTTGTGATTTAAAATAGGAATGTTTTCTTTACTATATTAATGATAGTAATTGCGATGATTAATGTAACGTTGAAGAATGTTTGGATGATATTGGGGATTGCAATAGGATTATAATTATAGGATAAAAGAAATAAAAAGTCTTCAAGAAGAATAATGCTAAAGACTTGGATGTAAATTACATTGACTTGGAGATTCTGTATGTGATGAAGTATGTAATAACGAGATGTGTCTCTATGACAGATCGGATTGTAGTACATGTCCTGATATATGTCCTTAAAGTTTTTTAGAAGACTTAGTATGCGATGTGAAATGTAATATACCTGAGTGCAGATGAGAAAATCCAGATTGTAAATCAAATCCCAGTTAATTCAATGAATCAGCATGTAAGAAAAATAAATGTGACTTAAATAATTTGGAAAATTTGATCTGTGACTAAGAATGTAATATTATAGAATGTGACTATGATAAAAGTGCATGTAAGCTTTTTTAACTATATGAAAACTCAACCTAATATTATGAAGACGTTTACCGATGTTCTAAAAGTTCAATATAAGAAAAAATAAATAGTCCGTCTGGATATTTTAACATTGCAGTTATCTCATTGGTAATTCTAATGTAAATAAGCTTTATTTTTTATAAGCAATGTTTAAGAAAATAAAAGGCTTCAGTTAATCCTAACTGCGAGTAATTAGCTTTTAAAAATAGTAATTTTTTATTTTAGAAGCCCATGTTATAAGGAAAGAGGAGAATATTTAATATGATCTGTACTAAGACTCAAAATATTCTAAAATATTATAAGAACTTTTTCCAAGTGAAGAAAAATAAGTTGGTTTCTAGATTCATTAGGATACAATAATATCTTAAAGAAAGGAATTGTAAATAGTCAAGGAAAAGTTATAAAGCGAAATAGAAGTTTCTGATATTACTCAGGAAAATATCATCAAATTTAAACTAAATTAAGTATCTTTTGATCAAGAAATGCAATTAGAGCTTCTTGAAAAAAAACATAATAATATAAGTTAGAAAAAAATAGAAGAGGAAGCAATTATAAAAGAAAGCATGCAAAAGTAAAAGAAAAAAGAATAATATACAAATTCAAGTGCAAGAAGAGAAAGCCAAGATTTTGTAGAAGTGATCGATATAGAATGATAAACCATTTAAACTCTATTATTAGATTTAAAATTTCTTTAAATAATTGAAAAGATGGTGGAAGCTGATAGTGGCCTTCGGCCTTATTTACTATACTTTCTTCTTTTATGGCTAGGAACAAATTCCTTTCCTCTCGCTGAGAAAGTTCCTGGTCAAATTCATTTTCTGAAGGGAACGCTGTATTTGAGATTATCCACTCTTGATAGTGGCTTGAAACCTGGCTGCTCATAGCGATGGAGCTCCCTAACAGCTATATCTAGAATACAACGTGATATCCCTATTATTCCTTAAAAAGAGAGCGTCGGATAGTGTAATCGGAAAGGAGTTTCCGATCCCAAAAACTGTTTTAGTTGAAATTAATTAAAATTATTTATATTATTATATATTATTTTTTAAAACCGCCATAGTTGTTCGAAGGTGAACAACAAGGTCATCTTCATTAGAGGTTGGGCAAGTTAAATACCCATAATCGACTTTATGTCTTCCTCTGCTTTGGCTTGGCCTCGAGACATAAGATTCTTAGACCTTCGGCACTGGCTCAATTTAAATTAAATTTAATTTAATTCTGGAACTAAAAAGAAATAATATTGCGAGCTTCATCAGAGGTGGGGAATCTAAGTACCCATAATTGACACATGTCGTCCTCTGCTTTGGTGATACAATGAGACACAATCCTGCCGTGTCCTTGGACCTCCAGCAAGTATTAAAGATTACGAGTATTCTAAAATTATATCAGTATTGAACATTTTTATCAGTACTGAATAATTATACCAGTATTGTACAAGGTCTACCAGTATCTGATAATTTTGTCAGTAACAAACATTCTTGTCAGTATGAAACATTTTTTTAAAGAACTGCGCACCAATGAGAGTGCTACGCGCTCTATAATCAAATTTATTTATTTATTAAATTCCTATAATTAAGTTATTTTGATTAAATTATATAGTGCTCGACTTTCAGCTTTATATAATGATTTTTTATGATTTAACTCCCTTTCTGAAACTTTTTATCTTAATTTTTGCTTTGCTTTACTTTAACTTTAATTATTTGTCGTCTTGCTTCTCTTATTCTTTAAACTTTTTTCATTTAAAAAATTAATATTCTAAGTTTTTTTAATTCTCATATTACTGATGGATTTATTTTTTACTTAGTTTATTCTTAAAATAAAATTATTTATTAATTTTTTGTTTTTTGTCTGCTCATGCTTTTATCTTAAGACTAATATCTTCTAATATTTATTTATTCTTTTTTTTTCTTAATTTACTAATAGTTGATTATATTATAGTATTTCTTTCAAATTGTTTTTATGTTTTATTAATTTCATTTTTTATAGATTAATGTTTGTGATTAGATTTTATATTATTTATTAAATCTAAAAACTTTGTTCAATTATAATTTATATATGATATGAGATTTAAAGAAGTGTTAAAATTTTTCTTATTACTTACAAATACATAATATTTAAATTTTAATCAATGTTTCTTTTTGAGAGATTAGTTCTAAAAAATATTTTTTGCTCTAAGTCTATAAATTAGCTGCTATCCTTTTATTAATTTCTTGTTTGTTTTTATGTATGTTATTTTATAAACTTAAGTCTCATTTTTATACTATTTATTTAATATTTTTACTGCTTACATATTTTTAATTATTTTTATTGTTTCCTTGAAAAATTTTGTTTGCATTTGTTTATATTTTTTAGTAAAATTTTTGTGTTAAAGTCTTTAATTTATTTGCTATTTATTTCATATTATTTTACAATTTTTTTTTATTTCGAGTTCTATTTTTAACACTATTTGAATAATTACTATAATTTTGTATCTTGCCTACTTTTTCTTTTACTTTATCATTTTTTAATTATTCTTATAACTTCTTGTAGAATTTTAAAATCAATATGCTGTTGTGTCTTCAAAATTTATTTCAGTTAAAATTTATATATTATTTTTCTTTAAATGTGCTTGTGTAAATTTCAAGCTTTTTCTTATTCTCTATGCAACTTAATTTAATTTTTTCATTTTTTTATTCTAACTTAAATACCATATGGGATTTATTCCAGCAGTATTCTAATTTTGTTATTAAAAATAATCTGAATAAGTTATTAAATTTAATTAGTTGTGTTTATTTATAGTTTTTAAAGAAATTATGATTAGAATTAAAATACAGATTATTAACATTTCTTAAAGAGTTTCTCAACCTGAATCTTTTCTTCATTAAATTAATTATTTTGATATCCTATGTATTTATTTTATTATTTTTACTACATTTTTTACTCGCAGAAAAAGCTCAATCTCTTTTTCCGTTGTGCTTATTCTTGAGTATTTATATAAACTTGTATTTCTCCGTTTTAAATTTAAGTCTTATTAAGTTAAAAATTCTCAGCTTTTTTTAATAAAGTTTACATATTCAGGCTTTTCTCTAATAATATTAAGTCATTTACTCAAGCAAGTTTAGCATAATATATTTTTTTAATTTTATGGCTAGATTTTATATTTATCTAAATATCTTAATACTATATTATAGTATAATTTTGTTGATAATGGTTCATTTGAGTTGTCTTGTAAACTCTATTTACTTATTGAATTTTTCTTGTTATTTCTTCATCCAGATAAATTAATTAATTTTAACTAAAACAGTTTTTGTGACCGGAAACTCCTTTCAGATTACACTACACGACGCTCTCTTTTTAAGGAATAACAGGGATATCACGTTGTATTCTAGATATAGCTGTTAGGGAGCTCCATCGCTATGAGCAGCCAGGTTTCAAGCCACTATCAAGAGTGGATAATCTCAAATACAGCGTTCCCTTCAGAAAATGACTCTGACCAAGGACTTTCTCAGCGAGAGAAAAGGAATTTGTTCCTAACCATAAAAGAAGAAAGTATAGTAAAGAAGGCCGAAGGCCACTATCAGCTTCCACCATCTTTTTAATTATTCCAGTTAATTTTATTTTTACTTTTTAGTATGTATCTTTTATTGTATTAATTATATTCTTATTATATTTAATGAAAATTTTTGTCTTTTTATTTGGTCAAATAAAATTCACGATTTATTGTATTTAATATTTTTCAATATTAATTAGCGTGGGTATCAAATTTCCTTTTCCTCATTTTTCTTTTAATTTTATAGTTTTCTGTTATATCTTTTAGTATGCATATTATTAGCATTACATCTTTTTATAAATCTTTTTTAATCCTTATTTAATAACCTTTCTTTTATATTTTTTGATATATTTGGTTAGTTTTTAATTTATCAAAAAGCCTTTTAATTACATTTATGAGTGCAATGTGTCGATAATTTTTCATTTTTATATTTTCCTTTTACGAATCTCATTATTATTATAATTTTATTTATCTTTTTAGATAATTTTTATTACTTCTATCAATTTTAATAAAAATTTAATTAGTGTTTAATATAGCTCGTGAGATGTATTTTTATTAGTTCATTGAAAGATGAATTAAATCCTTTGTCTTTATTGTTAGGTAAAAATCTTATTTATTTTAAGCTTATTAAAATAATAAATTTTCTCATTTTTAATTTTTTAATCTTTCTTTAATGTTAATTCCATATATTTTATCAATTTCTTTTTCAAATTTTTTTTAGTTTTGAGCAAGTCTTTATTGTTTATTAAATGTATTTTTTCCAATTTTGAATGAATTTTTCTGATTAAATTTAGTTAGGTTCATTTATGTTCCTTTTTTTTGGCTCAAAATCTGTTTGCCTTAATATGCCATTTCTTGATTGTTACCATTTAGAAATATTATTAATTATTTTAATTTTTTTGCTATTTTTCTTTTATCATTTTACTATATTTTTTTCTTTTAATTATTTCTTTTTAATTTTTAACAAATAATCATTATTTATATTAAAATAATTTATTTCTTATATGTATAAATTCTATACTTATTTTTTCTCAGCATCTATTAGTGTTGCTTTTAAGATTGCTCAACTTTTTGCTTATTTTTAATTTCCACTATTTTGATGTTGATATATGAATTAGATTTACAATTAAATCTTATTATTCACTAAATTTGTTCATCTATTAATCAATTAAAGAATTCATATGTTCCTTTATATTATTCTTTATAGGCTTACTTTCAAATATCTTATTTTAAATATTTTAAATTTTCATTTAATTAGATAATTTATTATTTAATTTAAATTTATGTAATAAATAAAAAATTATCTATTGCTATTCCTATTTTTCCTTATACTTAAAATCTGAACCTTTTATGCTGATCTTTTTAAAATTAATTATTATATAATCATTATTTATCTTGTTATGTTAACTTAACCATACAAGTTTTTTTTCTTCATTTATATCTATTAATTCAAAAATTCTCACGAAATGTTATAGTAGTTTATCTACGTATTTTATATCTTATTATTTATTTAAATGAGCATTAAAATCTCCGCATATAACTATTTTACCATTCTTAAGTTAATTAGCTATAATCCTAGTTCTTAATAGCAATTATATATTAGTTTCTTTGAGTAATTACTGGTTGACATATAGATATTTATTATGATTAATACATTTATTATGAATGCTTATATTATATTTAAATTTTGTTCTATTTGGATTTCTTCAACTTGTTTTAATTAAAAAAAAGCAAATTAGTCTTTTGTTTTTTCTGTTCCTTATAAAAATATTATTTTAATTTTTTATTTAATATTCCATATATTTTAGTTGTTTTAGTTTCTTTGAACCAATAAGATATTCAGATTGTTTTCTAATATTAGATATTATATTTCTTATTTTTATTAAAATATCCTCAATGTATATTTATAGATCCTTTCTGTATATTTTTTCCTATTCTTCTAATTACTATGATCTAATTTCCTTTTAATTTTTCAATTCTTGTAATAATTAATGAAAATCTTTTTGTTTATTAAATTTCTGATATATACATTTATTTATATTATTTGTATTTAATTAAATTATGCTTGCTTGGATTTTATAATTTTTTCTGATTCTCTTAGTTTTCATTTATGCTTTATTAAAGATATGACGAATTTGCTTGCTTTCAGAGACAGTTTTGAAATCAAACCGTTCCACCTTTTAGTTCTCTTGGCTTAATTTCAATTTGGTTTTTCAAAGAATTAAATTAAATTTTTAATAAATGCTCTTTTTGCTTAATAAATCTTTTTCATTTATACTAATCTTTTATTCTAGGTACTCTTTTTTATATTTATTAGTCTATGTTTAAATCAATAGATTATTGAAGCTTGGCTACTCGTAGCGATGGAGCTCCCTACCAACTATATCTAGAACACAATAGGATATCCCTGTTATTCCTTAAAAGAGAGCGTCAGGTTGTGCAATCGGAAAGGAGTTTCCGATCCCAAAAACTGTTTTAGTTAAAATTTATTAATTACATGAAAAAATACTCCAACTAAACGAAGAAGCTCCATATGTCTAAAATACAGTTAATAAGTTCAATAAGAAATGAATGGAAATCGATCTTTCGGAAACTATTAGAAAGAAAAAAGTAAAAATCGTCAAGACTTATGATGGACATGATCCAAGCAACTTTAGAGTTAATGCTTTTATTAAAAATTTATTTTTTAATTCGTTATGAGCCTAAAATAGATGGAATCACGTAATTTAATTATTATTATGTTAATTTATTAATATCTTTAAATATTCTTCAATTTAATATAGCTATTTTATTTATTTTTCTTGAGAATTTGATTATTTTTATAATTCTATTATTTCTTCTAATGCTATTTTATGTCATTTTATTATTATATTTTTAAAGGGATATAATTGATTCTTAAAAAATCTATTAAATATTCTTTTTGAGCAATATTGCTTCAATAATATTTGATGCTTTTTTATTTAATTAATAAAAGTAAATGTTTTTAGTTTATTATTATTCTTCTAATTTTTCTTTGTTGTTTATCACTTACTAAAATTATTAAGTTATTTCCATTTTTTCTATTTCTTTATTTTCTTGCTATTTCTTAAGGTTTCATTTTTGTAATAATTATCTCTAATAAAAAGAAAGATAATTTTTTTGATCTTTTATATCTTCTAAGTTCTTTTCCTGCTTTAATTAATTATTATTTAAAACTTCTTCTTGCTCTTTTATATATATTTTTTATAGAAAATTGTGCTTTGTAATTTCTTTTCGTATTAATAAGTTATTGATTAGGATTTTATTAGATTATTATTAGTTTCTTTACTATTATTGATTATTTAATTCTTATATTTTATTTGTTGACTATTTAAAAATTACTTTATCATTCCTGATTACTAAATTTACATTTATGCCAAAAACTCTAAACGCTATTTATTTTCATCTCTTATTGTCTTTTTAATTTATTTATCTATATTTTATTTTTATATTCGTCTAAAAAGTAAAATTTGTATCTCTCTTATCCAGGAATATTCATATTATTTATGTCTTAGTGTAATATTTTATTTATATTATTTGATCCATTCTCAATCTTTGTTTCATTTTTCCTCAATTTGTTCAGAAATTTATTTCCAAGATGACTATGAAAGTTGCTAGAAAATTAACTGCAAGAGAAAGAGAAATGAAAAAATAATAAAAATTATTAAAATGAAGAATCAAGAAGACAAGAGTGAAAATAAGAAAGGATAGAAAGTTTTAGTAACAGTTTTCTTGTTCTTATTAGGATTTTGCTTAGCCTAGTTGGGTGATTATCTCTTTAAATGATTTATAGCTAATTAAATGTATATTTCCTTAAATTTTATTTTTTAAAAGCATGGATCATTTTTCCTTTCTTTTGATATTTCTTCCTTTTCTTTAGTAGATTTTCTAGAAATTTTAAAATACTGGAGCTTTTCTTTAATCTATAATATAGTAGGTTTATATATTCAGCAAAGAAAAAGCCTTTATTTTAAAATGTGTAATTAACTTAGTAGATATATAACCAAAATGTTTCTCTCTTATAAGCTCTTTTATCTAATAACTTTATTACTATCTTCTGCTTAAAATTTTATTTAAAGTAATTAAGATAAAGTTAATATCTCTATTAACTGCTAACTAATTATTATTATTAGGCTATTTTTACACAAAGCTTTATCTCTCTAATTACATTTCTTAAAACTTCAAATTCACTAAATCTAATTACTAAGCATTTGTTCTAATATCATGTTACCATGCAAACATTTAATAAATTTAGCTACTTTACTCTTTTATTAAATCTAAGCATTACTATACCAGACTAAGTTCTAAAATATAGAATTAATTACTTGTATTTATTATTTATAATACAATCAATTAAGGTTCTTCATATAAGTATCTTTAGTTTATAGCTACAAATGGTTATACTTCTATTAGTTATATCATCATCTAAGCTATTTTTATATTTAGCTTATTTTTTAATTTTATAGTTTGTATTTAGCTTATAACTACCAAAATAAGCTTTAAAGCAGAAAGTAGAAATAATTGGATTGCTATATTAATTACAGTTAATAAAATTATAGCATCACTTTATACTTAGCAATAATAAAATTTAATTAACAGCAAAATATTAAAAAATAAGTAAAAATAACTATTTAAGCCTTTTTATTTTTATTTAGCTTATGAAAATAGAAAAGAGCTATTAACTCCAAAGCTACTATTCTTAAATTTATTTTCTTAAGCCTTTCATATATAAAATTTATTTAGTTAATGAAAGAATTGCTTGCTTGATAATTGATTAAGAAAGATATATAATAAGTATTTATTTTTTAGATTTAGTTTTATATAGTAACTTATATAAATTTTGATATCCTTTATTTTTATTTATTTTAAGATCTTTTTTAATATTCAGCCAGATTTTTGATTTTTTAGCATCCCCAAGATTTGGCTATCTCCACAAAAGTAAATTCTAAATCACTTCACTTTTTTAGCTTTTAGATGCTTCTCAATTATAGATAGTTCCTCTGATTTTACTCTTCCTACATATGTTTCTAATGTATACACATTTATATAATATCTGCTTATTGTAAAATCGTTCAGTCACAAATTAGTAATACTTGGAAGTTTAATTTTGATAAATAGCTTTAAATATAATGATTTAGCTTAAATATAAGTATTCTATTCTCTCTTTTTATATCTAACAATCCTCTATCAAACATAAATCTAAAGGAAGGTAGTATCAACAAACTATTGCTAGTTCCTTTACCTGTAATAGTATTTGTAGATACCCTAAAAAGAGGGAATTCCATATAATTTACTTAATTAATATACTATTTAATAATTTGCATAGACTCATATAATAAGAAAAATAAGGTTTAGCAAATGTAATATATTTAATAATTAATAGGATCTAGTTTAATAAAACATAAGGATATACAACTAAAGTTATTAGTAAAGCAGATATTAATAGTCATTTACTTATATCAACTTTAGCTTTACTAATTATTAAGAATCTTAATATATACTAATCTTTAGATTTATTACACTAGCTTAGTAAATAACTTTATGTTATTCATATATTTATGTCTTTTTATATATAATCATAGATGATTACTTTATACTTCTAAATATTATAAACTTATGAGTATCTTCTGTATGTTCTGTATTATAGTAGGATACCAAACTTAAATTTAGTATATATATAACTATTTTATCTAGAAAAAGTAAGTTCTTTGAACAGATTGATATTAATAAAATTGATAAAAGCAAATATATAAGATAAATGCTAAAAACAATAAAAAATAAAAAAAGCTAATAAATAGAAATTTATATAAAGATAGGCTACTTTATAAATTAAATGGCTTATTATATTCAAGAGTTTTATTATATAATGTACTTTAAACATAAGCTTTAGCCATTTTTGCAATTCAAATATATCAATCATTTTAGACTATATTTAAATAGAAAATACTATCTGCTTTAAATAAAGAAGAGTGATTATAATTAAGATGCTAAAGCTTTTGTATGATTGTTTAAAAAGAATTTTAGTGAATTAAAAGTTTTTTATAGAAAACTTTCACTAAAGAAAATACTAATAATAATAGTTATAGAAGTCAAATATGCTAAATCTTAGTTAGGATTTCTATACTTTAATTAATAAGCATTTTCTAGGATGTTTCTCTTGAAGTTCGACTAAGGATTTTATGATTGCAAGCATATCCCATAGATATTTAATTGCTTATATTAAATATGTCTCTTATATATGATATTATACTCCTCTTGAATAATATCGATTTTTATCTTTATTAACATATAAAATTTACAATTTTTAATTTTTAAATAATTTCATTAAATCTATAATTAAATTTCCATTCTATTTTAAACCTCTTATTTTCTGAAATCTTCTTAACATGAGAAGTGGAAAAATTATACTCTCAAATACATTTGCAGTTGTATAAAAATAAAAGCTTCTTTGTAGCTATTAAATGATTATTTTAAGTGAACCATATTAAGGTAAATCTAAAAATATAGTTAGAACTACTCTAGATTAATGCTTATATTTTCAGTTTTTATTTTATATTTAGTAATTTACTCTTTTAGCTTTTATCACTTTTCTTAAAATAATATTTCCCTATTAAAGATTTAGCATGTATACTGATAAATGTATATATATCATAAGCTAACTTAATAAATAATGGTAATAGATATTCCATATTAAATAATTTAAACCAATTTAAATTAGATATACCATATAAAATTATAAGAGAAAGCAATAGTAGTGTAATCATAGTAAGCTATACTTTGATAGAAAATTTAAAGTTTATTAATTAATTATTTTTATCTTTTACTCAAAAGTTAAAACTTAAATGTTTTAAAATAAATCTAAGAGTTTTTAATTACTCTATATATGCTTTTATTTATGGTTATAGTACTAATTGTATAACTAAATCCATTTTACCTTTATTTAGAAAATAAGTTTTTGACTAAATATAAATGCTACAATTTAGTATAAATTTAGATTATAATTTAAAGTTTATTTCTAGATATAAACTTAAGACAAAAGTATAGAGTATAAATGTTATTTAAATAAAGATAAAAGGATAGAGATTTTACTATTATCAATATTCTTGTTTTTAAGCAAAGTATTATAGAGAATATATAAGACACTATGGCCGAGTGGTTAAGGCGACAGACTTGAAATCTGTTGGGTTCTCCCGCGCAGGTTCAAATCCTGCTGGTGTCGTTTTTAGAAATTTTATTAAAAAATGACATTTTTAGAAAAGGATTTGTATGATATAGTTCTTTTGTAGTCTAGAAGAAAATATTTATCTTTCTCTTAGAAATTAATTTAGATAAATTGTGGATTTATCTTAAAGTAATAAACTAATTTAATGACTTAAACAGAAATATAAGATGAATAAGTTAAGATAACTACTATTATTAGTCTTATTTAAAAGGATTTACGAATATGAAAATTTAATTTAGTCAATAAAAATTAAAAAATGACAGTGGTGGGATTTGAACCCACGCCCCGAAAGACTAGCGCCTAAAGCTAGCGCCTTAGACCACTCGGCCACACTGTCTTGTAAATATATATTAAACTAAGATATAAATATAAACCTATTTCTAAGGCATAATACTCTCATTCTTTAATATTTAAATTTTATAAATCTAAAACTTATTCAATATTATTCATAACTAAAAATAGTTGAAGGTTTCAAAAAGGGATTTTATATCACCTCCGCGAAGAAATCCAGAATCCAGAAACCATTTCTCATCAGTCTTCTTACACCTAACCATAGTCTTTTTCTATTTAATAACCTGGAATATAGCGAGAAGAACGGAAATAGCCAAAGAAAGCGACACACACTGAAACGCCAACGTCAAAGGAGTATACAAAGAATCAGATAAAGTCTACCCTTCACCAACAGGTCTCTGATTTCAATTCTTCTGGTTAGATGAGCATGGAGCAACTCATCAAAGTAGTCCTAAACCATTAAGAAAGAGATCAGGAAGGAAATTCTATCACATGGATTACAAGATACTTTAGACCTCAGAATGACTAACTAGGAAAGGGAGATTGATGCCCTATGGAAGTATCAGCAGGAATAGTTTAACCAGACTAACTCTTAAGTGTAAAGAATACAAGATTAGAGTCAGTAGTTTGAAAGTATCTTGTAAAGTCAGAGAAGCTAGTATATCCCATTAGAGTAGGTAAATTCTAATAAGATGAAGATTGAAAAGAATCCTCAGCATGAAAATAAATGAACCAAAACTCAAGATTTAGAAATTATGCTACGACTGTAAAGGTAAATAGAACCTTTGGAAGAATTGTAACGAATTTAGAAAAGTCAAGGAGAAATCTTGGAAGAAGCAATTATAATAAAAATAAGAAAAAATCAATCTTATAAAAAAACCTAAATAAATTTTGGAAATGAAAAATGTCAAAGCTAAAGAAAAGCATTAAAATTTTAATAAGTATACATAAATAATGCTCAAATTGCAAAAAATTTACTTAATTCGAAAATACTTAATTAGATGAATTTGAATTATGTGTAAAATCAGCAATTTATTTAAAATTGTGAAAATTAAGTTTTGATAAGCATTCAAATTTAAAAAATGAAGAAATTGAAAATTTAAATAGAAATATTAATATAATATATAAAAAAAACCTTTTATAATAAATTTTGATCCTTGTCGCTTATAAGAAACACCTCTTTTTAAAGAATCTGAAATTAAAAATATTATAAGGCAATAGCAAATAACAAACCCTCAGGTAGTGATGGTTTAAAAGCAGAATTAATTAAATATGGAGGATAGGAATTACGTAAGATAATTACAAGCTTTAGTAACATTATGCTTGAGCACTCAATATACCAAATGAATTGAAAAGAATTTATATTTTACCCATTTTCAAAAAAGGAAATAAAAGTGTCTGAAGTAATTGAAGATCAATAGCTCTACAGAATTGTTTATTTAAAATATATGATAAAGCATTAACTTAAAGACTATGTAATTTAATATATGAAGAAATATCATTCATCAAGTTTAATTATGTTTTTATCGGGAAAGATTGACATCATAACAAATTTGAACATTTGAATAAATTATTGACTTGCATCGTAGATGGTCATAAAGAAAATAGTTAATTGCTACTCTAATGCAAGTGAAAAAATGTTTGTCAGTATACGAAGGAAAATGCTATTTGACCATCTAAAAAGATTTAGATTATCTCTTGGATTGATAATGGCACTTGAATCTTTTTATGAATATATTGATGCTAAGTTCCTTATTGATGGTAATATTACAAGATCAGTTAAGCTAAATAACAAAGTATTATAAGGAAGCAGCCTTAGACCTCTATTTGCAATACTTTGCTATGATATTGTAATTGGATATTTAGAAGAAAAATAACATAAATATGGTTATAATATCTGCTAGAGAAATTTTATGGTTCGTGGTTTTGCAGATGACTTAATTGAGCTTTTTAATTAATTATAAAATGCTTAAAAATTACTTGACGCCACAAAAAATATTTTCTTGAGTAAAACTAAATATAAATGTGGAAAAATGTGAAATAATTTAGTTATTAAAATGAAAGAAAATAGAATTTAAATAAATTTAAATATTAATGGAATTACTATTGTTTAAAAGGACGAAATTACATATCTTGGATACAGATTGGGAATTAAATAAAATTATAAATACACTGTGCAAGCAAAGTATCTGAATTCAGAGTAGCAATTTTGAAGGCATCAGCAATTCTTTCTAAGTACGGAGTAATATCCCCGCTCAATTTCAAAACACTTTGCAGAACTTTTATTTTGACTAAAATAGAATATGGAAGTGATATAACCCCTTGAAGTATCATGTCAGGACTTAAAGGAATGAAAGCTTAAATAACTAAATTAAAAAGACTCATTTCAAGAAAAGCATTTAAATCTCCTTAATCGGCATTCATTGCTTACTTCATTTATCTTAATTGACTTCCATTTACACATATGGCTATATTAAAATTCATGCGTTTTTATTTTAAACTAGAAAAAACCAGTAGAGAAAACCTGAACTCTGATATAGCATTCTTGTTTTCTAAATAAAAGCAATACAATTTGCCATATATGAAATACATAAATAAAAGCCTTGAATAATAAAAAATTGATATTGAAAGTATGACAAATATAAAAGAATTTAATTAGAATATTATCTTAAGAGTGAAAGAACAATTTTTATAAGAATGTTTTTAAAGGAATACACAGATGCCTACAGATTAAAGATAAATGTAATCAATTTTAAATAATCAAAGTGTATTTCCTAAAATAACTTATACTAAGTTTAATAAACATAGAATATAAAACATAATTTCTATTTTCAAACGGAGAATATTCACCTATATTTCTAATACAAACTTAGTTTGCGTCACATAAGCACATAAAATGGAATTAATTGTGCATGTGGTTTATCTAATGATGAACTTGATCATATATTTGAATATACTTTATATAAAGATGTCTTTTAGGAATTATCTAATCGAAAAATATTTAATGACAAATATATAAAAATTAATTCCATTCGACTAAAATTATAGTAATTCAAACTTTGTAAAAAGTAAAACCCCTAAGATCGACAAATATATTGAAAACTTTCATCAAAAACTGCTTAAAAAAGAATAGAAATTTTAAAAATTTAGAAGTTGAAGCAAAAAGAAAAATTGATGGGATAAAAAAATATAATTTAAGAAAGAAACTTAAATAATGGTTGTGAAAACAAATAAGAAGAAAATTGAAAATAAGAAGAGAGAGAGGAAAATGCGAGAACACAATTTAGAACCAATATGGAAGAAACAAAAGAACAGGAGTAGGAAGAATTAAATAGAGGTTGATAATAAACTTACATAAACTCTTATACTTAACATAATACGTATGAAATATAACTATAATTAGTGCAATTATGTCCCAATACTCGAAATATTGAGCTTTTTTATCTTATTATTATTATTAAATACAGCTAATCAATATTTTTCCACCAATTTTTGCTCCATTTCATGAATCTTCATTGGTATATTTTTATAACTTGATTTCATTAATAAATCTTTAATTTAAATACCCAATAACTAATAAAAAACAGCAACTAAACTATTTATTTATACTTTTATTATACTATTCATTTTCTTTTATATTAATATCTTCTTAATATTTATTATCTTTATGTTCTATTTTATTATTTATTTTGCATCTTATATTTCCTTATATTACTTCATTCTTAACTTTTAAAGCTAATATTTAAATCTTCTAGTTGAAATATTAATTTTTTATAATTTCCATTATAGATAAATTATATGTCCTTTCAGGGATTTTTATTATCCTCAAAAAACTTGATGGAATATGGTTTTGATTGACTAAAGGAAATGTTTAAAACTCAGTTTTTAACAAGATTTGCAACAATTAAATCCTAAATTCTTGAAGTTTTTTCTATGTTATTCTCCTTTATTATAGCGATTCTAATTATTTCATATAACAAATTATTAATTATTTTCATCTCTCAATGTTGAATTTCTTGCAATTCCTGATTAGGAGCTGGAAAATTTTGAATAATAGCACTATTTTCTAAGAAGTCTCATTAATAATATATTTTAATTAATTTTTTCTGCTTTACATTCTTCAGCTCAATTCTAATCACTTCAATTTTCTTAATTACTTCCTTCTACTTCGATATATTCCTGTTCTTATTTTTGAATATTATACTGGTTTAGAATACTATGATAATTACTTATTTTTATTTGTTAAATATTTCTTTAGTAGTCATTTTAGATGCTGAAGAACGTTAAAAAAATATTTCTTGATTCTCTAATCGGTCTTAATTGTTTTGATTTCCTCCATTTATTTGTAATCTGCTATTTTAATATATTAAACTCATTTTAAGTTACTCGCGGCTTTAGTAGCTTGCTCTATAAATAAAATTCTTCTTTTTTCTACTTTACATAACTCTTTTAGTAATTTTAATAAAGAAGATTAATTTGGCTTAATAAAACGAAAGTCAGGATCTTATTTTTACTTTTGACAATTTTAACAAATTAAATTTCACTTTGGTTTTTCTCTTAGATATTCAAGCAAGAAGTAATTTTACCTACGTGAGTTGATTGATAAACTAAAAGCTATTCAAATTATAAGATTAAAAAATTTAAGAGTAGCAGATTAAATTTATCTCAATTAATACTATATCATTAGATTTCCAGATAAATATGAGCTAAATAATTTTTTTACCAAAGCAATCAATTCTTTATTTATAAACTTAATAAAATCAAATAAAGCATTAATTATTTTCAGAGTAATTACAAAATCTATTTTAAGTATTTGTATAATGCAATAATTTATCAATAAAGCATTAATATTAAAAGTGTCTTTGGCGTCTAACCAATCACCACTTAAGAAAAGTTTTGGAGTTTAAATCTAGTTTTTTATGAACCCTAGCATTCATGAGTCTTATATTCCTAATTCACTTTCTCCTTTCGTTATTAATTCAAATTGATTCTTCTGGTTCTTTTTGTTAAAAGATCTTATTAAATCTGTAATTTGACATTTATCAATGCACCAGATCTTATTTTTATTATAATTGCTTCTTCCAAGATTTCTCCTTGACTTTTCTAAATTCCTTACAATTCTTCCAAAGGTTCTATTTACCTTTACAGTCGTAGCATAATTTCTAAATCTTGAGTTTTGGTTCATTTATTTTTCCTGCTGAGGATTTTTTTCAATCTTCATCTTATTAGAATTTACCTACTCTAATGGGATATACTAGCTTCTCTGACTTTACAAGATACTTTCAAACTGCTGACTCTAATCTTGTATTCTTTACACTTAAGAGTTAGTCTGGTTAAACTACTCCTGCTGATGCTTCCATAGGGCATCAATCTCCCTTTCCTAGTTAGCCAATCTAAAATCTAAAATATCTTGCAATCCATATGATAGAATTTCCTTCCTGATCTCTTTCTTAATGGTTTAGGACTACTTTGATGAGTTGCTCCATGATCATCTTGCCAGAAGGATTGACATCAGAGGCCTGTTGGTGAAGGGTTAGACTTTATATAATTCTTTGTCTACTCCTTTGATGTTGGCGTTTCAGTGTGTGTCGCTTTCTTTGGCTATTTCCGTTCTTCTCGCTATATTCCAGGTTATTAAATAGAAAAAGACTATGGTTAGGCGTAAGAAGACTGATGAGAAATGGCTTCTGGATTTCTTCGCGGAGGTGATATAAAATCCCTTTTTGAAACCTTCGACCATTTTTTAGTTATGAATAATATTTAATAAGTTTTAGATTTATAAAATTTAAATATTAAAGAATGAGAGTATTATGCCTTAGAAATAGGTTTATATTTATATCTTAGTTTAATATATATTTACAAGACAGTGTGGCCGAGTGGTCTAAGGCGCTAGCTTTAGGCGCTAGTCTTTCGGGGCGTGGGTTCAAATCCCACCACTGTCATTTTTTTTATTTTTATTGACTAAATTAAATTAAATTTTCATATTCATAAATCCTTTTAAATAAGACTAATTATAGTAGTTATCTTAACTTATTCATCTTATATTTCTGTTTAAGTGATTAAATTAGTTTATTACTTTAAGATAAATCCACAATTTATCTAAATTAATTTCTAAGAGAAAGATAAATATTTTCTTCTAGACTACAAAAGAACTATATCATACAAATCCTTTTCTAAAAATGTCATTTTTTAATAAAATTTCTAAAAACGACACCAGCAGGATTTGAACCTGCGCGGGAGAACCCAACAGATTTCAAGTCTGTCGCCTTAACCACTCGGCCATAGTGTCTTATATATTCTCTATAATACTTTGCTTAAAAATAAGAATATTGCTAATAGTAAAATTTCTATCCTTTTATCTTTATTTAAATAACATTTATACTCTATACTTTTGTCTTAAGTTTATATCTAGAAATAAACTTTAAATTATAATCTAAATTTATACTAAATTGTAGTATTTATATTTAGTTAAAAACTTATTTTCTAAATAAAGGTAAAATGGATTTAGTTATACAATTAGTACTATAACCATAAATAAAAGCATATATAGATTAATTAAAAACTCTTTGATTTATTTTAAAACATTTAAGTTTTAACTTTTGAGTAAAAGATAAAAATAATTAATTAATAAACTTTAAATTTTCTATCAAAGTATAGCTTACTATGATTACACTACTATTGCTTTCTCTTATAATTTTATATGGAATATCTATTACCATTATTTATTAAGTTAACTTATGATATATATACATTTATTAGTATGCATGCTAAATCTTTAATAGGGAAATATTATTTTAAGAAAAGTGATAAAAGCTAAAAGAGTAAATTACTAAATATAAAATAAAAACTGAAAATATAAGCATTAATCTAGAGTAGTTCTAACTATATTTTTAGATTTACTTTAGCAAAATTCAATTCACTTAAAATAATCATTTAATAGCTACAAAGAAGCTTTTATTTTTATACAACTGCAAATGTATTTGAGAGTATAATTTTTCCACTTCTCATGTTAAGAAGATTTCAGAAAATAAGAGGTTTAAAATAGAATGGAAATTTAATTATAGATTTAATGAAATTATTTAAAAATTAAAAATTTTATATGTTAATAAAGATAAAAATCGATATTATTCAAGAGGAGTATAATATCATATATAAGAGACATATTTAATATAAACAATTAAATATGGTATATGCTTGCAATCATAAAATCCTTAGTCAAACTTCAAGAGAAACATCCTAGAAAATGCTTATTAATTAAAGTATAGAAATTCTAACTAAGATTTAGCATATTTGACTTCTATAACTATAACTATTATTATTAGTATTTTCTTTAGTGAAAGTTTTCTATAAAAAACTTTTAATTCACTAAAATTCTTTTTAAACAATCATACAAAAGCTTTAGCATCTTAATTATAATCACTCTTCTTTATTTAAAGCAGATAGTATTTTCTATTTAAATATAGTCTAAAATGATTGATATATTTGAATTGCAAAAAAGGCTAAAGCTTATGTTTAAAGTACATTATATAATAAAACTCTTGAATATAATAAGCCATTTAATTTAAAGTAACCTATCTTTATATAAATTTCTATTTTCTAGCTTTTTTTATTTTTTATTGTTTTTAGCATTTATCTTATATATTTGCTTTTATCAATTTTATTAATATCAATCTGTTCAAAGAACTTACTTTTTCTAGATAAAATAGTTATATATATACTAAATTTAAGTTTGGTATCCTACTATAATACAGAACATACAGAAGATACTCATAAGTTTATAATATTTAGAAGTATAAAGTAATCATCTATGATTATATATAAAAAGACATAAATATATGAATAACATAAAGTTATTTACTAAGCTAGTCTAATAAATCTAAAGATTAGTATATATTAAGATTCTTAATAATTAGTAAAGCTAAAGTTGATATAAGTAAATGACTATTAATATCTGCTTTACTAATAACTTTAGTTGTATATCCTTATGTTTTATTAAACTAGATCCTATTAATTATTAAATATATTACATTTGCTAAACCTTATTTTTCTTATTATATGAGTCTATGCAAATTATTAAATAGTATATTAATTAAGTAAATTATATGGAATTCCCTCTTTTTAGGGTATCTACAAATACTATTACAGGTAAAGGAACTAACAATAGTTAGTTGATACTACCTTCCTTTAGATTTATGTTTGATAGAGGATTGTTAGATATAAAAAGAGAGAATAGAATACTTATATTTAAGCTAAATCATTATATTTAAAGCTATTTATCAAAATTAAACTTCCAAGTATTACTAATTTGTGACTGAACGATTTTACAATAAGCAGATATTATATAAATGTGTATACATTAGAAACATATGTAGGAAGAGTAAAATCAGAGGAACTATCTATAATTGAGAAGCATCTAAAAGCTAAAAAGTGAAGTGATTTAGAATTTACTTTTGTGGAGATAGCCAAATATTGGGAATGCTAAAAAATCTAAAAACTGGTTGAATACTAAAAAAGATCTTAAAATAAATAAAAATAAAGGATATCAAAATTTATATAAGTTACTATATAAAACTAAATCTAAAAAATAAATACTTATTATATATCTTTCTTAATCAATTATTAAGCAAGCAATTCTTTCATTAACTAAATAAATTTTATATATGAAAGGCTTAAAAAAATAAATTTAAGAATAGTAGCTTTGGAGTTAATAGCTCTTTTCTATTTTCATAAGCTAAATAAAAATAAAAAGGCTTAAATAGTTATTTTTACTTATTTTTTAATATTTTGCTGTTAATTAAATTTTATTATTGCTAAGTATAAAGTGATGCTATAATTTTATTAACTGTAATTAATATAGCAATCCAATTATTTCTACTTTCTACTTTGAAGCTTATTTTGGAAGTTATAAGCTAAATACAAACTATAAAATTAAAATATAAGCTAAATATAAAAATAGCTTAGATGATGATATAACTAATAGAAGTATAACCATTTGTAGCTATAAACTAAAGATACTTATATGAAGAACCTTAATTGATTGTATTATAAATAATAAATACAAGTAATTAATTCTATATTTTAGAACTTAGTCTGGTATAGTAATGCTTAGATTAAGTAAAAGAGTAAAGTAGCTAAATTTATTAAATGTTTGCATGGTAACATGATATTAGAACAAATGCTTAGTAATTAGATTTAGTGAATTTGAAGTTTTAAGAAATGTAATTAGAGAGATAAAGCTTTGTGTAAAAATAGCCTAATAATAATAATTAGTTAGCAGTTAATAGAGATATTAACTTTATCTTAATTACTTTAAATAAAATTTTAAGCAGAAGATAGTAATAAAGTTATTAGATAAAAGAGCTTATAAGAGAGAAACATTTTGGTTATATATCTACTAAGTTAATTACACATTTTAAAATAAAGGCTTTTTCTTCGTTGAATATATAAACCTACTATATTATAGATTAAAGAAAAGCTCCAGTATTTTAAAATTTCTAGAAAGTTTACTAAAGAAAAGAAGAAAAAATGATTTATAATTAAAAAAAATAAAATTTAAGGAAATATACATTTAATTAAGCTTAGATCATTTAAAGAGATAATCACCCAACTAGTCTAAGCAAAATCCTAATAAGAACAAGAAAACTGTTACTAAAACTTTCTATCCTTTCTTATTTTCACTCTTGTCTTCTTGATTCTTCATTTTATTAATTTTTATTATTTTTTCATTTCTCTTTCTCTTACAGTTAATTTTCTAGCAACTTTCATAGTCATCTTGGAAATAAATTTCTGAACAAATTGAGGAAAAATGAAACAAATATTGAGAATGTAGAGAGTAAGATTTTTTATTAACTGAGGTAGTTTAGGCTAATTAGTTTTCTATATTAGATGCATATGATATTTCTCTTATTTTTCTTAGTTTAAACTTTAATTTATTTTAGAATATTCTAGAGTTTTCTTTTCTACTTGGAGAATTTCTGTACTTCTACAATAAAACAGATTTCTTATGCTCTATTTCCTCGTTAGATATAATACTGCTAGCACTTATAGGACTTATAGGACTAATAGGACTAATTGGAGTACTTTCATTGTTTGATTTAAAAAAGTTACCAGAACTAGTATTTTCTAGCTCTACTAAAGGAGAAAAAGATATTTGTTTGATACCTTTTTATTCGAATGTAGGGCTAGGAGAGTCGTTTTACTCCAAGGGAAGTAATCCACCTGAATTTATATAGGGACTTTTTTGTTCTTCAATTGACGGAAGTGAGGAGTTATTAATAGACAGCATTTATAATTATAACTAAATATAATTTAAATAAATCCTTTAGAACTTTAATGTTTAATAATCCAATAAACTTAAACTTAATAAGCTTTGCTATCTAAGTAGAAGCTTACCTTTATGATGAGTCTAAAGCCTTTTATTTTGCTAAGTTTAATATTAAACACTTTAGTTAGATTTTATGAAGATATTGGATAGTGAAAATTGATATTGTTGAGAGTATTTCTATTAAAAGGTTTGAATAGAAGGAAGTTTTTAGTATAATTAGCTTAGATTCCTTAGCTTAAAATAGTGTAAGTTGATAATTAATTTAATCTACTTGATAACTAAATATAAGGGCTAGAGTATCATTACATTAGCTTATTTATAGTTCTATATTCCTATATTATTGAAATATATAAGGTAGTTCAATAGCTAGATTAAAGAGAAACAACTATATCTATTAGGCCTCTTTGATAATGAAGAAGGTATAATATAGAATGGCTTATACCAAATGTTTAAAAAGTAAAAGCCTTTAGTTTATTAAATTGATATGTTTGGCAAGGCTTTCTAAAATATATGTATTTAGCTTTCTAAAAATTAGTTACAATTATAAAAATAATACAACAAACAAGCAACTTAAAATTTACTTTTCTCATTAAAACTGAGGTTTATAATTATCAGGCACTAGGATATAAATAGCTAAAAGGATTATCATATACTATCACTAAAACTTTCTTTAAATATGTATTTTAATGAGACTATAGAAATAGCTTTTATTAAATCCTGCAAAGAATATTATAGTTCTTATATTTACTTTAGTATAAGTCTATAATCTAAAACTAACTACCATCATAAGAGAAAAATACTTCATAAAGCCTATTTTTATGAAGAGTAAACATTTTAAAATAAACTAGCTTGTTAAGTATTTTTAGAAAGGCATTTAAAGACTTTATAAAATATAGTAATAGAGGATTAAATAAATCCTATAAAGCTAGTTTAGTAATTATACTTAATCTCATAACACTAAATATAGTAATAGTATCAGAACCATAAATTATATACAATTATACCAAATATACTGTCTAAAGTAAAACTACTTAAATAAATTACATTTCTATCTCCTTAAGTAATTTGGCCTATCTGTCAAGAAAAACATAGACAATTATATAAGATGCTGACTTAGGTAAGTCTAAATATTAGGATATAGTAAGTTTTCAGGTTTATTAAGCTTAGTAGTATACAGAGATAAAATAAAAATTTGAGTGTATAATATATAAAAAGTCTTTTAATTTAAATAAATTTCACTATTTTTAATAAGTAGCTTAACTAAATAATAAACCGGCAATAGCTCAGCTGGAAGAGCATGAGACTGTAGAATTAGTGGAAATCTCAGGGTCCTCGGTTAAATCCCGAGTTGCCGGATTTTTATATTTAAATAATTTTTTAATAAAATAATAGAAACTAAAGTTTAATTAACTAAGCATTTAAAATAACTCTATTTATATTAATAAAGCATTTACTTTAAATTAGATAAGCTTAGATAAACAAGGTTTATTAAATACAATATTAAAGTGATTTAAAAATATGATTAGGCTTATAACTTAAATTTAAAAACTTATTAGTATACTTTCTTAGAAATATCTAAAAATTATTTATGAAGTGCTTCACTTAAAAATAAAGGGAAGTAATTAGAAATTAGAATTTCTACATTATATTAATTAAGCTCTGTAAGCAACTATCACAAATAGAAGAAATAGTTGTTTAATAAAAATTTACTAGGAGTTCTTATATTAAATAGCCTAATTTCTTGATTAAGGTACAACTTAATTAGAATATTTCATGTATGTATTAATTAAAGAATTAGTCATTATTTAACTTACATAACTAATTTAATTTCAAATATTTCTAAAAGAAAGGAATTCTAAATATGATCCTAGAAAAAATCTAAGAAATATGAGATAATTTGTTAATATAAGCACTAGATTACGGTATTCCTATATTTTGTAAATTATTATAAAATTTTCTAGTGTAAGCAATACTTAAAGTTAAACTAAATGAATACTGTTTTTTATTACTAATTTTAATGCTTAAACAGAAGAATGAAAAGCATTATTAACTTCAAAAATTTATTTTAATAATAGTTTACATACTTGCTTAGTTAAGGCCTTCAAATACATAATTTAATTATTAATTTACATGAAACATTGAAGAGAAAGATAGCAACCTTAAAGATATCTATTTCTATATCTAAGATATAAATATACTTATATATTCTAAATTTTATTATTGAAAGATAATAGATACACATATAACACACTTTTATTTACCTTTATAGTACTAACCTTATTTCTAAATGTCTACTTAAATCCTTATTCTTAGCTTTAGTTAGAGTATTCTCTCGCTAGATTTATTAGCATTCTACATAGTAAGAGAAATAACAAATTGCTATAAGAGTTAGTCGTTTAGGAATTGAAGCAGAGAAAGTATGAATCAGGAGTAGAAGAGGTATTAGTTAGGGATTAGTGATGATACATTGCAGAATGTAACTTGACGAGATAATTCAGGCTTAGTAATTTATATTACTTAATCAAGTATTTTGTCTTTTTGGATATCAAAAGAGGGAAGTAAAAGGAAAATAGTTCTAATAGTTGTAGGTAATAAAAATATAAAAACCTATTAAACTACATAATTTTTATTAATCCTGAGTAAACTAAAGAAGCTGAGTCAGCTTCAATCTTGCTACAGTATTATGAATGGAGAAGATTAGATTTTTATAGAGTAATTAATTAAATTCTATTCTAGAAACACTTTTCACAGATGTCCAAGTTGAGATACTTAATTACTTAACAAATAAATAAAGGAAAATAGCGCTTATTTTGGATATACTAAAAACCTATGGTTTAAGCATTTTCATATTCTATGCTGATGATGTTTATCTCAAAAAGCTGATTGAAATGGGTACTGATTTGTCAATAGACATTCGAAATTACTAATGAATATTTGGATAAAATTAATTCCTATAAAAAACATAAATTAGGTAATAATAAAATTTAGAACTAACCTGATGGAATATTTATAATTCTCTAGGGTTCCTTAAATCTGTAGTGTATCTATAGCTAGATTATTTAGTTAAAAAACTTAATTAAATATAAGTATTCTAAAAATAAAATTATGAAATTAAAGAAATCGCAAGTTTCTGTAGAAAGAAATTAAAGAGAAGTATAGTTTTATAATTCATAACCTTTTAGAAAGCTAACTAAGAAATATAGACAAAACAGATCTAGAAAGTAGATCAATAGTGTTCACATAGCAAGTTATATTTCTTGGTAATTTAGCATTTTCCTAAGTAGGGGTCATTCAAGCAGCTGAACTTGGAATTATGGAAATTAATGAAAGATATTATATTTTACAGAGCTTTAATTAATAGCAAATGGGTATGGATTAGGAGCTACAAAGTGGAATTTTTATTATATTGAGTAAAAATATTAAGAATAGAAAGACTATCTAGGGTTGGAATGCTAGCTCCTTATATACTTCGTGAATGACGTAAAATTTACTTTTTTATCTGTATTAACAGAATATTTTTATACAAATAGTAAGAGTAGTGAAAACAAACGCTGCACTATCTAAATAGGTTGAAAGAAAGGCAAAAATGAAGTTTACACATCTTAATGTAAATGTTAACTAACCAATTATTAAACCTAATAATAGATATAAACCAAAAATTAGCTAAAAAACTAAAATTAAACTTAAAAATGATAAAAAATATAAAGTATTAACTTAAGCATGCAATTCTAAATAATTCTCTTATTATTTCAATAGAAATAAACTTTGATACTTTAACATTACAATATAATAATTTTAAAGTAATAAAAAAGTATGTATTAGATATGAAAATATCTAATTAAATTATAATTATAAAAATGTTTAATTAATTTAATTATATAAACATTAAATTTTTAAGTTCCTTATAATTCAGTTGATACCAACTAATTTGCTAAGTTATTAAAATTGGTTGCTAACTGAAAGAAGGGATAATATTATCTTAGTAAATTACATTTCTCAACAAATAAACAACAAATTTTTAATAAATAATTTATATAATTAACTTCTAAACCAATTTTAAAATGACTGAGAAAGTAAAATTAAAAGGAATTGAATCTGAATTATTAAATATAGATTTTTGGAATTATCAATGAATGGAGATCCTCTGCAACTCTAATTTTAAAGGAAATTATGTCTTATTTTTCAAAGCCATAAGTTAATGAAAATTTTACAATTGAATATTTTTTCATATTAAAATAGCAGCCAAAATAATTGGTATAACTATAAGTATAAAAAAAATTATTTTGCAAGCAATCTCTTAATAATCAATATAAAATAAGAATTACTAGTACAAAAGCAATGAAACTAGATATCATTTTAAGCATTTTCCTAGTTTTTATAAACTAAAATATAAAGGAAATAAACTTTAAACTTTTAAAATCTATCCAATTGTAGAAAAAAAGTTAAATTACGGAGTAAAAGATATCAAAACTAGATAATGAGATCAAATAATATAAATAAAATATTACACTAAGACATAAATAATATGAATATTCCTGGATAAGAGAGATACAAATTTTACTTCTTAGACGAATATAAAAATAAAATATAGATAAATAAATTAAAAAGACAAAAAGAGATGAAAATAAATAGCGTTTAGAGTTTTTGGCATAAATGTAAATTTAGTAATCAGAAATAGATAAAGTAATCTTTAAATAGTCAGCAAATAAAATATAAGAATTAAATAATCAATAATAGTAAAGAAACTAATAATAATTTAATAAAATCCTAATCAATAACTTAGTAATACGAAAAGAAATTCCAGAGTACAATTTCCTATAAAAAATATATATAAAGAACAAGAAGAAGTTTTAAATAATACTTAATTAAAGCAGGGTAAAAAACTTAGAAGATATAAAAGATCAAAAAAATTATCTTTCATTTTATTAGAGATAATCATTACAAAAATAAAACTTTAAGAAATAGCAAGAAAATAAAGAAATAAGAAAAAATGGAAATAACTTAATAATTTTAGTAAGTGATAAACAACAAAGAAGAATTAGAAGAATAATAACAAACTAAAAACATTTACTTTTATTAATTAAATAAAAAAAGCATAAAATAATATTGAAGCAATATTGCTCAAAAAGAATAATTAATAGATTTTTTAAGAATCAATTATATCCCTTTAAAAATATTAAAAAAATTGTATAAAATAGCACTATAAGAAAAAATAGAATTATAAAAATAATCAAATTCTCAAGAAAAATAAATAAAATAGCTATATTAAATTGAAGAATATTTAAATATATTAATAAATTTACATAACAATAATTAGTTAATGTGATTCCATCTATTTTAGGCTCATAACGAATTAAAAATTAAATTTTGAATAAAATCATTAACTCCAAAGTTGCTTGGATCATTTCCATCATAAGTCTTGACAATTTTTACTTTTTTCTTTCTAATAGTTTCCGAAAGGTCGATTTTCATTCATTTCTTATTGAATTCATTAACTGCATTTTAGATATATGGAGTTTCTTTGTTTAGTTGGAGTATTTTTTCATGTAATTAATAAATTTTAACTAAAACAGTTTTTGGGACCGGAAACTCCTTTCCGATTGCACGATCTGACGCTCTCTTTTTAAGGAATAACAGGGATATCCTGTTGTGTTCTAGATATAGCTGCTAGGGAGCTCTATCGCTATGAGCAGCCAGGCTTCAAGCCTCTAGTAAGAGTGGATAATCTCAAATACAGCATTTCCTTCAGAAAATGACTCTGACCAAGGACTCTCTCAGCGAGGGGAAAGGAACTTGTTTCTAACCATAAAAGAAGAAAGTGTAGCCAAGAAGGCCAATATCACTCACACCATTTTTTCAATTAAAATTTTTTCCTTTAAATTTTACCTTCTTAGCTGCAATAAAGTAGGAATATATTTTCCCACTATTTTTCTATGATTCTCTTTTCTTTTAGTCTAAATTGGAAACAATTTCGCACTTTATGTCCTGGCCTCTTGGAATATTAGCATCTAATTATTTTCCGATAATGAATATAATTTATCGTAGTTTGTTGTTCCAAATTCATCAAGATAATTCATCGATATATTTTAGAGTAATATACTTTCCGTCAACTCTGCGAATTAGTAAAATTTTGTTTCTAATTATTCGATTCTAAATTTTGCTGTCTATATATTTTCAGTTTTTTGTACATTTGCATTAATCATCTGGTATTCAATTTTTCTTTCGAACTCTTATATTTATCTTAAAAGTTTAAAAGTTTCTTATGCTTAATTTTTAGGTCTTAAAATATAGTTTACTGATCATAGTTTGACTAAGATGAATCCTTTTAAGAAGATACTTTTTTCAAAGAAATGTTCCATTTTATAAATTATAAAGCAATGAAAAGAAAGATAACACAATAAATAGATTATAATGAAAATTAGAGTAAGAAATCTAAATTCTAAAATTAGTTAAGAAATAGAAAAGAATAATATGAAATACTAATTACTAAAATAAGATAATCTATAACATGTGCTTATTAAAATTAATTAATTAAGTGTTTAAAGTAAAAAGCAGAAGAAAACAAATAAAGAGGGAAAGTATAATAAGAATAAATTATTGAAAATTAATAAAAATATTTAAAATAATTGGAAGATAAAGAGGTAGATATCAAATTTATTATTAAAGAATATGCAAACAGAAATCTTGAAATTAATAGAGAAATTAGTTAGTAGAAGATTAGATAAGTTTAATTATTTAGCTTCAAAGAAAATTATAGGAGAAAAAAACTATTTAGAATTAAAGCAACTCACTTTACTATTTTCAAAAATAAGAAATAATTTATTAAGCAAAAATAAATATAATTACTTAAATTGATAAATATATTATTAAAAACAATTTATTTCTTCACTAATTAAAAGAAGTTAAAATAATATCTAAAGAAAATAACCAAAAGAATAGAGAATATAAGCAAAATTTGGAGAAAAGTGCTAATAATATTGATTAAGCATAAAAAATAAAACTAAAAAGCTATAAAAAATATTTTAATACAAGATTTAAATAAGAAAAAAAAACTAAAACTAAACAAAATTATATCATGGTATTTCATTAAATCTAACACATATATAAAGATATGCCTAAAATAACATATAAGCGGAAAATTAAAATAATAATAAAGATGATAAAAAATCACTATTAATAAATAATTAAAAATATTTGTCTAACATAACAATTAAATAAATAATAATCTATTGATTTAAACATAGACTAATAAATATAAAAAAGAGTACCTAGAATAAAAGATTAGTATAAATGAAAAAGATTTATTAAGCAAAAAGAGCATTTATTAAAAATTTAATTTAATTCTTTGAAAAACCAAATTGAAATTAAGCCAAGAGAACTAAAAGGTGGAACGGGTTGATTTCAAAACTTACTCTGAAAGCAAGCAAATTCGTCATATCTTTAATAAAGCATAAATAAAAACTAAGAGAATCAGAAAAAATTATAAAATCCAAACAAGCATAATTTAATTAAATATAAATAATATAAATAAATGTATATATCAGAAATTTAATCAACAAAAAGATTTTCATTAATTATTACAAGAATTGAAAAATTAAAAGGAAATTAGATCATAGTAATTAGAAGAATAGGAAAAAATATACAGAAAGGATCTATAAATATACATTGAGGATATTTTAATAAAAATAAGAAATATAATATCTAATATTAGAAAACAATCTGAATATCTTATTGCTTCAAAGAAACTAAAACAACTAAAATATATGCAATATTAAATAAAAAATTCAAATATTATTTTTATAAGGAACAGAAAAAACAAAAGACTAATTTGCTTTTATTAAATTAAAACAAGTTGAAGAAGTCCAAATAGAACATAATTTTAGTATAATATAAGCATTCATAATAAATGTATTAATCATAATAAATATCTATATGCCAACCAGTAATTACTCAAAGAAACTAATATGTAATATATATTAAGAACTAGGATTATAGCTAATTAACTTAAGAATGGTAAGATAGTTATATGAAGAGATTTTAATGCTCATTTAAATAAATAATAAGATATAAAATACGTAGATGAACTTCTATAACATTTCGTGAGAATTTTTGAATTAATAGATATAAATGAAGAAAAAAAACATGTATGATTAAGTTAGCATAACAAGATAAATAATGATTATATAATCATTAATTTTAAAAAGATGAGCATAAAAGGTTCAGATTTTAAGTATAAGGAAAAATAGGAATATCAATAGATCATTTTTTATTTATAACATAAATTTAAATTAAATAATAAATTATCTAATTAAATGAAAATTTAAAATATTTAAAATAAGATATTTGAAAGTAAACATATAAAGAATAATATAGAGGAACATATGAATTCTTTAATTGATTAATAGATGAACAAATTTAGTGAATAATAAGATTTAATTGTAAATCTAATTCATATATCAACATTCAACATATTGGAAATTAAAAATAAGCAAAAAATTGAGCAATACTAATAGATGCTGAGAAAACATAAAGATAGAATTTATACATATAAGAAATAAATTATTTTAATATAAATAATGATTATATGTTAAAAATTAAAAAGAAATAATTAAAAGAAAAAATATAGTAAAATGATAAAAGAAAAATAACAAAAAAATAAAAATAATTAATAAATATTTCTAAATGGTAGCAATCAAGAAATGGTATATTAAGGCAAACAGATTTTGAGCCCAAAAAAAGGAACATAAATGAACCTAACTAAATTTAATCAGAAAAATTCATTCAAAATTGGAAAAAAATACATTTAATAAGCAATAAAGCCTGATTCAAAATTAAATAAAAATTTAAAAAAGATATTGATAAAATATATGGAATTAACATTAAAGAAAGATTAAAAAAATAAAAAATGAGAAAATTTATTATTTTAATAAGCTTGAAATAAATAAGATTTTACCTAACAATAAAGACAAAGGATTTAATTCATCTTTCAATGAACTAATAAAAATACATCTCACGAGCTATGTTAAATACTAATTAAATTTTTATTAACATTGCTAGAAGTAATAAAAATTATCTAAAAAGATAAATAAAATTAAAATAATAATGATATTCATAAAAGGAAAATATAAAACTGAAAAATTATCGACACATTGCACTCAAATGTAATTTAAAAGCTTTTTGATAAATTAAAAACTAACCAAATATATCAGTTTCTAAGTCTTGAAGCTTGGATAAGAGTTATAAAGAGTAGTTAGTTTTAAAAAAATGTAATGCTAATAATATGCATACTAAAAGATATAATAGAAAACTATAAAATGAAAAGAAAAATGAGGAAAAGGAAATTTGATACCCACGCTAATTTATGCTGAAAAATATTGGATACAATAAATCGTGAATTTTTATTTGACCAAATAAAAAGATAAAACTTTTCATAAAATATAATAAGAATATAATTAATAAAATAAAAGATACATACTAAAAAGTAAAAATATAATTTATCTGGATGGAGAAATAACAAAAAAAATTAAATAAGTAAAAAGAGTTTACAAGACAGCTCAAATGGACCATTGTTAGCAAAATATACTATGATTTAGTATTAAGATATTAAGAAAATTATGAAATCTAGGTCATAAAATTCAAAAATCTATTATGCAAAAACTTGCTTGAAGTAATGACTTAATATTAATAGCGAAAAACCAGAAAATGTAAATTTTATTAAACAAAGCCGAGAAATTTTAAAATTAATAAGACTTAATATTAAAACTGAAAATGCGAATTTGTATAAATACTCAAGAATAAGAACATTATGAACGAAAAAAAGAAATTGAACTTTTTCTTTTAGGAAATAAAATTTAATAAAAATAATAAACTAAATACATAGGATATCAAATAATTTAATTCAATCAAGAAAAGATTCAGGTTGAGTAGCACTTTAAGAAAAGTTAATAATCTGAATTTGAATTATAATAATTAATCTTTAAAATTTATAAATAAGCATAGTAAAATAAATTTAAGAACTTATTCAGATTATTAATAAAGCCAAAATTAGAATACTACTTGGAGTGAATCCTATATAGTATTTAAGTGAGAATAAAAAATGAATGAAATAAAATTTAAATAGCGCAAAGATAGATAATAAGAAATAACTTAAAAATTACACAACCATCATTTAAAGAATTATAATTTATAGATTTTAGCTGAAATTAGTTGGAAGGCATAACAGCATTAAGATTTTAAAATTCTACAAGAAGTAACAAAATAATTCAAAAATGGTCAAGAAAAAGAAAAAAAGTAGGCAAAATACAAAATTCTAGTAATTATTAAAATAGAGTTAAAAATAGAACTCTAAATATAAAAAGCATAAAATATTTAAAAATACTATGAAATAAGCAATTAATAAATTAAAAATTTTAATATAACAAATTATACTAAAGAAATCTAAAAAATACAAGCATATTTTTTCAAGAAATCAGAATATCTGATATGAAAAGGCAAAAATAATATATAAATAGTATAAAAATGAGATTTAATTAAAAAAAATACATATAAGAACGAAAAGAATTAATAAAGAATGAAAATTAATTTAAGAATTAGAATTTAATTAATATTTTTTTAAGAAGATCTCTCAAAAAGACATATTGATTAAGATTAAATATTCTGTATAAATAAACAATAAGAAAAAATTGAACATTTTTCTGATAAATCTGAAAAGAAAAAAAATCTAAAATAAAAAATGAAATGAATAAAGCATAAAAATAAACTAGACAGAAAGGCTAGAATATAATAAATTATTAGATATAAATAAATAGGGAGGAGCAATCCTCCAACTGGCATTGACTTAAGATCTTAATATCAGGAAATATCTTGGGCCAAGAACCGAACAAGAATCTTAGTAGGGGCCAAGAGAAAATTAAGGCTAAAAAAGCATCAAGAACGTTATTGATGAAAGATGTCAGATACCAAGGTCTCTTAGGAAGCATTCCAGTCACGCCATATAAAAGATGAGACTCACAAAAGATGCTAGCACTTTGTAAGACTTCAGAGAAAAAAAATTTTTGTTTTAAAAATCTTTATTAAAGAGCTGCGTACCTTTGAGGTGCTACGCGCTCTCTAATTTTATTTATTTATTTTAATAAATTAAGAAACAAAAAAAAATTAGAAAATATTAATCTTAAACATGTACAAATATAAAGCAAACGCATTAATAAATACTTTACTTTAAGAATTATTAAGAGAAAAATAAATTTATTAGTAACATGAGAATGGAGGATATTTAAAATAACTATCTCTAAAATTAAATTAAAAGAACAAGGAAAAAAAATAAAAATAAAGACCAAACAGTTTCAGAAAAGAAATGAATTCATAAAAATAATTATATTAAGCTGAAATGCGAACAATATATAATTTAATTTAATTATTAATTATAGGAATTTAATAATAATATAAAAAATATTAATTCTTTAAATAGAGTTTAAATTGTTTATCCTTCTAGATCAATCACTTTCCAAAATCTTTATTTTCTCTTCTTACACTTTAATTTCTAAACTGTTCTTTTTTTACTTTTTCATGCTTATTTTTATACTTTCTTCCTCTTTTATTTATTTTTAACTTGTATTATCATGTTTATAATCATTAAATTCTAATTTCATTTTTTGATCAAAAGGTACTTATTTTTGTTTAGATTTGGTGATATTTTCCTGGCTAATATTAATAGCTTCTATTTCGCTTTATAAATTTACCTTTTTTGCTTGTTAATCCTTTCTTTAAGATATTAGAGTATCCTAACGAGTTTAGAAACCAGAATATTTCTCGTCACTAGGAAAAAGTTCTTATAATATTTTAGAATATTTTAAGTCTTAGTATAGGTCATATGAAATGTTTTCCCCTTTCCTTATAATATGGACTTCTAAAATAAAAAATTACTATTTTTAAAAGCTAATTACTCACAGCTAGGATTGACCGAAACCTATTATTTTCTTAAGCATTACTTATAAAGAATAAAGCTTATTTACATTAGAATTACCAATAAGATAACTGCAATGTTAAAATATCCAGATGGACTATTTAATTTTTCCTATATTGAACTCTTAGAGCATCGGTAAACGTCTTCATAATATTAGGTTGAATCTTCATATAGTCTAAAAAGTTTGCACGCACTGTTATCATAGTCACATTCTATAATATTACATTCTTAGTCGCAGATAAGGTTTTCCAAATTATTTAAGTCACATTTATTTTTCTTACATGATGATTCATTGAATTAACTAGGATTAAATTTACAATCTTGATTTTCTTATCTGCACTCTGGTATATTGCATCTTACATCACATATTTTATCATTAAAAAAATTCTAAGGACACATATCAGGACATGTACTTCAATCCGATCTTTCATAGAGACATATCTCATTATTACATGCTTCATCACATACAGAATCTCCAAGTCAATATAATTTACATCCAAGTCTTTAGCATTATTCTTCTTGAAGACTTATTTATTTCTTTTATCCTACAATTATAATCGTATTGCAATCCCCCATATCATCCAAACATTCTTCAACGTTACATTAATCGTCGCAATTACTATCATTAATATAGTAAAGAAAACATTCCTATTTTAAATCACAAGTCAAACAATCTTAACTATCGAAATTGCATTGTATGTTATTGCACTTTTATTCACATTTCCAATTACCAATCTAATTTCAATTACAATCTTTATTGCAATATTAATCATTAGATTATGTTATTATTTAGCTAGTCTGTTAGCAATCAAGAAGATCGTTAAAGCAATCGCTATTATAACACTACTAATTGCAAATGCCATTACCTATTTCTTTTCCTAAGCATTTTCCTTCTTTATCGCATGTTTTATTTTAGCAATCTCCTCCATCAAATCCACAAAAAATGTGAAAGCATTCTCATTGACAATCGCCGTCTCCTACTTCTTATCATTTGCATTAAAGTTAACAATGTGTGGAGTTCATTTAAATATACTTATTATATTACTCACAATCTCCTTAATCAAAGTTGTTTTAAGGATTGTTACAAAGAGCATCACACCATCCATTTTAAAGCTATCTTCCAAAGCAAATAGTATTCCAAAATTCATTATAGCAAGCATTTGAATCCCATCCACACAAGTAAGTGAGCCATTCTTAATCGCATACATTATTATTGAGCATATCTTAAGTGCATCCTCGACTACATTAAATTTTATCCTGCATTTCTCTTTAAGCTTAAGCTTTATTTTATAAATATTCTTTGCAATTACCTTTGTCAAATTAGCATTCCTCTATATTGCATTGTAAGTCGCATCAACCATCTTCGAGTTGTTTAATGAAGCATAGCTAATTCATATCACAATAACAATCAGAACCATCTCAATTGCAATCTTTATTGAAGCAAACTTAGGAACACACACCATCTCCTATATTTTTTCATTGACAATATACACTACAATAATCTTAAGGATCATGCTGCTATTCGTAATCGCCTCCATCATAGTCACATTCTTCTGTATTGCATATTTCTTCACATACTCAGTTACTTTTTTACATTAAGTTGCATCCTAAACTTCCACAAATACATTCTCCGTTATCATAATTACAGGATAGAATGTTACATTATATATCGCATTTCTTATTATTCAGCATAGATTCTGGACAATAAAATTTCTAATTATTTAAGCAGTCTGCTCCATCAAAGTCGCACATACTATTGAAACATTATAAATCACATTCACCATTGTTTATATCATTTAGCTTATTGCATAAAAGACTATTATCTTAGTCTGTATAGCATATGCAATGATAATTATCATAATCAAATTGCTCTTAGTTGCATTCTTGATCACATTCCCTATTATATAACAAATTATCGCTGCAAAATTAGACATTTGAAAGAATGCAATCTCCTCAGTCATAACTGCATATAGTGGTATTACAAGAAAGTTTGCAAAATCCATTGTCAAGTTCTTCTTACGAGCATGGACAATTCTAACTATATTAGCAATCAAATTAATCGTAATAGCATTCTGGAATGTTACACTCTGGCTCCATATACCATTATTTATTTAAGTATAATCGCATTTCGTAAAGTTTAAATTGCAGCGATCATATATATCGAACATACAACTTTTAGTTAAGCATTATTATTAGCATTTTCCATCTCCCAGAAATTAGTATTAACATACTTTTTATGAATCTTACAATAATTCTTATGTATTTGGATCCAAGTTATTACAACTAGTTTCACGTAATTCCAAGCACTCTGAGGAATTTAAATCATATTGGCATTCGGAATTGTAGCATTCCCAATCACATTTTTGATATTCAAGTTTTCGTATTTAGAAAATTTTTTTGAATCACAAGTAGCACAGTCACCTCAATCATATAGAAATTCTTCAACGTTACATTTGATATCACATATATTGTTACCTAGTTAACTTATTTCACAATCTTAACAACAATCTCCATAATCAAATTAGCAAATTGAAATTTTACATTCACTATCACAAATTCCATTTCCTCACTTCTCAGCTGTACATTTTGAGTTTTAAAAGCAGCAATCTCCATTATCATAATTGCATTCTTATATTAAGCAATCAGTATCACATTCAGAATCTTACATTTTTTCCTTGTCACACTTTTTTCCTGATTTTTCATAGCAGCAATTCCAATTTTGCCACATGCATTGCTATGTGTTACATTGCGAGTTGCAACTTAAACTATCATGTTACAAGTATTCCAAGCTACATGTATCTGAACAGATTAATGTTTCTTCGCTTTATAGTATTCTTGTTTTCTAAGCTGATTTTAAATTATACCAATAGAAATAATTGGCATAGCTAGAAACACAAGTTTCATATTTCTGAGGAAATATATCTGAGCAGCCATAGATGAATATGGCAAAGACCGCATGGATGATAACAAGTAAATTAAGTAAATTCAAGATGCTTTCTTAAATCCTATGAGAGATTTTAGGAGGTTTTTTATAATGCTTAAATAGCAAGGCTTTATCTATTCAATAATTTAAGAAAACTACTATAAAAGCGATGTATGTTAAAAAGGGAATTCCTGCTGAATACACAAAGACTGTGAAGAGTACGGCTAATATTTCCGAGTACATTATTGAAATATTGAATTCAGGTCCAATCATGCTTCTGTTGAGTTCCAACTAATTTTTAGCTTTCTTAATCTTTAAATTCTATCATAATTTCTATGAAGGCCATAATAAGAGTTTGGTAATAGTTGGTTATACAATGAAAGCAAATATAGTTAAAGTAATAGAATTTCCAACGTCTAGGTATCAATATCTAGTAAAATCTTCATATTTATCAAGATTAGCAATTAGAGTGATAAAGGCAGTATTAATAACGAAGCTATGAATATTTTAGCCAAAATATATTTATATATTTAACTTAATGTCTAATTTCCTTAGAACTTCGTGAGGACAGCAAAAATTAAGTTTATAAGAGTATTTAAGACTATTATTATGATTGTATTTGAAGTTTTCTAGGTAATTAGTTACAACTCTTTCGTTTTGAAATCCTAGCAGAATACAGATAGTTCAGTATCTTCAAAAATAATTTCATTTCAATCTTATTCTAAGCATCAACAGTAATAGCAAATGTCGTTATTTATAAATGTCTTAGAAGCAACTTCTAATGGAAATTTTGAAATATCGAAAGTAGTTTTATCCTCTACTATTTTAAAATATACTTAGCACTCTGGTTTTGTAAACATATCTCACTCTATATCTTTAAGTTGCTTTATCAAAAATACTGCTCCTATTAGTATAGCTATAACTGATATCCACGAGAAAAGTGCTCTCACTATTTTTTTGTGTTTATCTAAATTTTCCCATATAATATTCTCAGGAATTTCAGCTTCTTATACCACTAAAGATTTAACTCCGTTCCGTTTTAAATTAGAAGATTATAGAATTTATAAGCTGAATCCTCTGCCATATTCTTTTAGGCACTATTGCTATGATTCTTTATATTAGAATATTATGAAGACTTTTTCTATGCTGAAGCTCTGAATGTCTTAATTTTGTTATTTTATTTCCTTTATTTTCGATTCAATTTTATCTAATTTTATGACTTATTTCTCTTTATTTTTATTTTAAGCAATCTTTTGTTATATTTTTGCTTTTTCATTACTAAGCTATATTATAGTTTTAAAATTCCTTGCGAAGCTAACTTCATATACTTCTCCAAATCTGAGTTCGAAAAAATCTTGAACTTCCCTCTAAGTAATTCCTGAAGTTGGTAATCCATTAATTTCTACTGCGTATTATTAAACTGAAAATTCTGTTCCTTAGTAGCTTCTTTTGATTCTATGGAGTCTAAACTTGTAAAAATATATGAAAATTATTAAAATAAGAGAGTTCGTAAAATCTACTACTGAATATATAAAAAGCTTTTATTTAGACTCATCCAGTAATTTTTCTTCTTTCTCTTTTTAGTCTTCCGTTATATAGTCGTCGAGCCATTAAAGTTCAAATCCTTTAACTTTTGATAATCTTTGATAGATCAAAGTTTCGTTAAAATGTAAAGGCACTTTGCTCGAGCCAGTATCTAAATTTCCAATAGTAAAATAGTCGATAAATTAAGCTGACATTCCACTGAATCAACCCCCTTGATAGTTTTATATGACCAAATATGTGGAGTTAGCACAGATAATAGCCAAGCAGATTGCTAATCATTTTAGGAAATCAAAATATAAAAATAATCCTAGTCCATATTTTTTTAGTACGCTAATATCAGTCTTAAAAACTGGATATTGACAATGATTTTCCGAATATTTATCAATTATCATTTTATTTTAACTTACTTTTTGACATTTTTTTTTTACTTTTATTCATTATTTTATTTATTTTTTTAAAGCTTGTATTGTTTTTATTATAAATTTTTTTCTCATTTATTTGGATTTTTTCTCTTTTTTTTTATTTTATTTTTTTTTATTTTTTTTAATCATATTTTCCCGGTGTTAATTACATACTTTGCAATTTTTGCAATATGTTTTTTGAAATTCCAATCTATATATTAAATTTTATTTTTATAATTTCTATATAGTTTTACATAAATTAGTTATTTTATAAATAACTTTATTAACTTTTTTCGATCTTAATACTCGGACTTAAGATTTAAGAAGACAATGATTTCGGCTAATAAGTTTTATCATTTTTAGTTGTTAAGTCTATTATTTCTTAGGCTGCTTATTATTTTTATAATATTATTAAGAAATTTTTTTAATTACTAAACAATCATTACAGCTGATATTTTCTTTGTAGATGAAACACATAATTTTATTTTTTCTTTATATATTCTGAGTACTTATATTAAATTATCTCTTTTATTTTTCAAAATTTCTTTTTTTATTATTTTTCAATTTATCTTATTAAATATTCTAATTTTTTAAATGAAGACTTAAAAAAAAATATCTTTCTTCATCTTTTCATCTCTTCTCTTTCATAAAGTTGCCTTTATATGATTTATTTTTTATTTACTTTTTTATTTATCTAATTTTCAATATTTTTGTCTTTGCAATTTTTTATAATTTCTATACTTCTTGTTTTCTTACGTTTCTTTTATTCTCTTTTACTATTAAACTCCTTTAAAATCCTGATATTCTCTTCACATTACACTTTAATTTACGTTTACTTTGTTGTCTTTCAAATTTTTGTTCCTTTTTTGCTTTAAGATAATATAATAATATTTTATTGTGGCATCAAATTTATTTAGCTTACCATGAATTAGAGTTTATAGAGTTTTGTAGTAATCAATATATCTCGAGATCGTAATCTTTATGATTTTTTGGATCGTAAATTATTATAACATTTTTATTTTCTCCTCTTGCTAATTCTTGTAATTAGAATCCATATTGTTTCTCTCAATGTATTTTATATTTTTGGAGTTTCTAAGAATGGTAAAAATATTTTTTCTTGCAAAGTCTTCTGTTTGGCGAGCATAAGATTATGAATAGACTTAAGGTTTCTCTTTCAGTTACTTAAGATTTTTTCTTCTTAAATCGTTAACACTAATTAACCTTGTGTCCATACTTATAGCATTATCAACATTTAGTTTTTATTTTCTAATAGAATAAGTTTTAGTTCGGCTTCTTTTCCTTATTATTCTGAATTTGATAGTTAATTGAGCTTGGTATGATCCTGTTAACTGATCCTCTGGTAAAAATTTTATCTTAAATTTCATTCGATTTGACCAATCTATCTTTCTATCAATTTCTAAGGAAATAGTCATTTTTTTAATTTCTTGCTATAAGTCCTATTAATTTACCAATTAGTTTATGTTAGCATGAGAGATTAAATTATTTATTTAAAGTCTTAAACTTTTTTTCTAGCTTCTAATTATCCAATTGTAACAATAGAAATCGTTAGCAATGTCGATTAATTATTAGATTTTGTTGGAGATTTCTATTATTTTTTAGATGCCATTTTATATTAAATTATATTATATAACAAATTTATTATTATTTTTTAAACAAGTAAAAACAAATCATCCAAGATTAGTCCATCCTAAAATTCTTCTATAGTGTAAATCTCCAAAAAAAACTCTACACTTTTCCTTTCTCTCTTAATTATATTTCTTTTTTTGTTTTTTTTAATTTAATCTAGTTAGTTATCTCTTTTCATCATTATCTATTCTTATATTCAAATTATTTTTACTTCTCTAAATATTTTATAAGATAATTCTTCTTTAACTTAGTTTTTCTTATCAATAAGTCTAAATAATTAAATTTATAAATATTTTAATCTTTTTATTATATCGAAGCTTACTTTATTCTATTTTCTAAATTATTTTTTTATTATTCATGATTCTATTATTTTTTTATTTAATATAATTACGTTTTATTCCTTTTCCTTATTTTCAAAATTTTTTAGTCCGTTCCAAAATAATAGTCCATCAAAAAAAATCTCTTGCAGTGTAAAACGCTGAGCAAAAAAAGGCTTTCACCATTTTTCCCTTTATAACACTCCTCATTTTCTAAAAAAAATTCCCTTCTAACATCCAATTCATCCCAAATACACTCCATTAATCTTTCCTTTCACCTTCTCTTACTCTTATCACCAAATTACTTTTTAAAAGTTTTCAAAAATCAAAAAAATTTTATAATTCCTTTCACTCAAAAATTTTTATTCTCGCTCATTCACAAAACTTTTTAGGAAGATAAATTTCAAATTTTTTTATTCCTAACTCTATTTTCATTTAACCAAAAACTTTTGTCCCTTTCTTAAATTTTTTACCTTTTGTCAAAAAATATCCTATACAATTATTTCTTTTTTACACATAATTCATTCCATCCCACCCCCTATCCACTTTAACCCTCCTCTAGTCCATCAAAAAAAATCTCTTGTAGTGTAAAACGCTGAGCAAAAAAAGACTTTTTTATTTTTCATGAATTTACTACCACTTCTTTACACTTCCTTGCACCTCTTTATACTTCTAATCTACTTCCTTTAACTCCACTATCTCTTTCTACGCACTCATTTATTTTACACCCCTTCTCCCTTCTTTCAAATTTTTTATTCTCTTCAATTTCACCCCTTTGTTACCTTTTCTTCTTTACTTCAAAATTTTTTCCCTTTCTTACTTACATTTTTTTCTCTTACAAAAAAAATTTTTTTCTTTTTATTCTTTTTTCTTTTTTCTTTTTTCTCTTACTTTTCTTTTCTTTCTTGCTTTTTTTATTTTTTTCCTTTCTTACTTTCCTTTTTTTCCTTTTCTTTTTTCTTTTTTTTTTTCTTTTTTTCTTCTTTTCTTTCTTACTTTCCTTTTCTTACTTTTCTTTATTTTCTTTTTTTCTTTTTCTTTTTTTTCTTCTTTTCTTTTTTGCTTTTTTTCTTTTCTTCTTTTCTTTCTTACTTTCCTTTTCTTACTTTTCTTTATTTTCTTTTTTTCTTTTTCTTTTTTTTCTTCTTTTCTTTCTTGCTTTCTTTTTTTTCTTTCTTTTTTTCTTTTCTTCTTTTCTTTCTTACTTTCCTTTTCTTACTTTTCTTTATTTTCTTTTTTTCTTTTTCTTTTTTTTCTTCTTTTCTTTCTTTCTTTCTTTTTTTTCTTTCTTTTTTTCTTTCTTTTTTTCTTTTCTTCTTTTCTTTCTTACTTTCCTTTTCTTACTTTTCTTTATTTTCTTTTTTTTTTTTTCTTTTTTTTCTTCTTTTCTTTCTTTCTTTCTTTTTTTCTTTTTTTCTTTTCTTCTTTTCTTTCTTACTTTCCTTTTCTTACTTTTCTTTATTTTCTTTTTTTCTTTTTCTTTTTTTTCTTCTTTTCTTTCTTTCTTTCTTGCTTTCTTTTTTTTCTTTTGCTTTTTTAATTTTTATTTTCTTATTTCATTTAACTCACTCTTCACTTACTCTATTCATACTCTATACATACTCTATACATACTCTATACATACTCTATTCATACTCTATACATACTCTATACATACTCTATTCATACTCTATACATACTCTATACATACTCTATTCATACTCTATACATACTCTATACATACTCTATTCATACTCTATACATACTCTATACATACTCTATACATACTCTATACATACTCTATACATACTCTATTCATACTTTACTTATAAACTCTATTTATATAATTTATATACCATCTAATTATACACATAATTTATAATACTCTAATTTACTTTTAATACTTTAATATACTTTAAATAAACTTTAATAAACTTTAAATACTTTAATTCACTTTATAATACTTTATAATACTTTATAATACTTTAATAACTTAATAATAACTTTAAATATAATTACTTATAACTGTACTCATTAAGAAAGAAAACTCACTCACTCAATTGCATCCAATTGCATAGATTTCCACTCTCTATCCTTCAAAGAACCTACTTTTATGTCGTAATAATATATCACATTTGCCTGTGACTTGTAATCAGCACTCCACATCCATATTACATTATTCACTTATTGACCATTGTATCAAAAGAGAGATTATTATTATGGATATTGACTACCATCCCTTATCATTGACCTAGTGTCAAACACACAAGTTTACTAAAGATTATTATTCATGTCCCAAATATAAGCACACTCAGTCTCATTCACTCACACACTTGCCAAAGAAGATGCCGGCTTAGGTAACTACATCCCATACTACTAATACACACTCAACATCACGTCATATGATGATACCAAACTTGATCTAGTGAAATTATTAGATAAATCTGAACTTTATATTTGACCACCCACTATCCACACTCTCTCATGTGATACCCATATTCCATTACCATCGATACAATCCTTATTACTCAACAATGACACAGACTTATTCAAAACTATGTCGTACACCTCCAATGAATTGTAGTAATTATAATAAGGATGATATGATGCAGACTTTGATGTCGGATCCATCCCTCCTAATATATACAACAATCTGTCATTGTCATATCCCATTTAAGTTATTGCTCTTGGCTAGATCAAAGAAGCTGAGGCTTTTATCACTGAATCACTACCAATAGTTATTTATAAGATCTTATCCAGATGTGATTTAGTTGATTTACCACCCACCTAGATTAGTAACTCATCAGAGATCTAATATGTCGAGGATCAATTGCCTCATATTGGAGTCATTGATGATACCACATTGTAAACACAGGAGCCATTGACACTGTCCAACTTGTAAGATTATATCTTATTGGTATTGTTGAATACTCTCCTATATACTGCTATCCTTGGTGGAGAATTATTCACTCTCTTAGCCAAATTATACTTGAAACTTGACTCTCTCACTAAATCACTCCAACCATTATCCTTAAGTTATTGAACTTAAGTCTTATATTCCTCCAATGACTATGAAATATCTTATAACTATTATTCCTTTTATCTAAGCTAGTCAATATTATTCTTATTATCGGCTTCCAACTAACTAAACGCAGACTTCATACTCTCCTACTCCTTCAATAAGATATTAGTCTACTCTTTGTATCTGAGATTCTCTTAAGATAATTTAGATAACTAGTCTTATAACTGATTGATGGATGATTGACTAAGAGTTAGATCTTATTGAAGATTGAGTTTTTGTTGTTGCAACTCTTATATCTCTTAATCATACTTGATTTACTTGGCCTGAAGTTATTAGTCCTTAATTATTAACTAATGTTGAAATTCTTATTCTTTTTTTTCTTAGTAGAGGTACTATTTCTGCATGTCTTGGTACAAACGCTTTATTACTAACTATAGTTGCTTGATCTAGATTGCTTAGGCTTTCTAACTCTAGTAAACTTGGTTAGGCTAAAGCTACTGCATTAGATAAGAAATGATAAAATTCTAGAGAGCCTATAAGCTTAAATTCTCGCGACATATAACAGAGGATGATTGGGAGATACTCTAGAACCTTTCCTAGATTGTTAACTCAAATTGATTCAACTGTCTCTTCTTATTCTCACACTGATTGATATTATCCTAAGAACTATTTGAGATAGCTTCGACCTAACTTCCTATCACCTGATAGTAATCAGATGCTTCTTTAATAAACTAAATTTACTTCTTTATTTAGTATTATTAATCATTCACCATCTTCTACCATGCCTACTTGATACTCTACTTGATCTATTGCTATACCTAAACCATATTGGCCATTCTGGATATCTACAATTAACTTATCTGACTATACCATTAATACAATGTAGATATGTATTAAACCAGTCTCTACTTGATAGCTCTAAAAGTGGATTCCAAGTAACTCTTTAAATGCTAGATTGCATCCTACGTAGCGATACATCTATGTCCTTAATGCGATATCAATTAACATTATACACATATTCTTATGCTGTCCTATACGCAATATAGAGTTAAGGAATATTATCTATGAATCTAGCATATGTCCTAAGGATTGATAAGGTTCTATGCCTATTGCCTTACTAGATCTGGGATTTGTAGTTACTCAATTGGTCTTGTTGTGGTGGTGTTGTGTTTTCTGCATTTAAACTTTTGTTGAAGTCTATAAATGCCTTTCAAGCATTTCTCACAGAGAATGCATCCACAGTCCAACTACCTAGGCTTTCTAAGCTCTTAGTTGAAATCTTCTTCACATAATTCACACTTGGCTGCTGACATTTAATTTTTTTATTGAGTAAAAAATAAAAATGCTACTTAATATTTGATTGGATAGAAATTACTTAAGAAAATAATTTAAATTAAAGTAATTGAATGAAAATAGTTATTAAATTAAATAGAAGAATTAACTACTTTTAAAATTATTACATAAAATGGAAGAAAATAACCTCTAAAAGGAATAAATTACTTATAAATGTAAATACTTAGAAATAGATGAAACTAATAAAAAGATCAAACAGAAAAGAAACAGTAGATGCTTTTAAAATTATTAAAAGCTAAATTATTCTAATTTTATTAAGTAAACATTATATAAACTAAATATAGATATAAATAGGTATCTAACCAAACTCATATAAAATTTATTTAATGAAAAGCTTTTTCAAATTATAGTAATCACATAAAGCAAATGGGCTATTTTTAGATAAAAATATAAAATAGATTATGAATTATAATTTTAATTAATGCAGAAGAGAAAGTAAAGCTGAATTAAATAATAAATAATTATTAATATTTCTAAATAAACTAAGGATAACAGTAAAGATATAATGGAGTAATTGAACACATAGAGATTTTATTTAAATGAGAGAAGTATCTTCTAAAAGCAAGTACCTTGATGATCTTAAGATTAATTCTTTTTACCTGAATAATCATATAAAATTTAAACTATATTACTTACTTAATCTCTTCTAAAGTACTTAGCCTTTCTGTAAGATAAATAAAATATATTAGACATTATAAAACTTTTTAACAGGAGCTAGATAAAGTAATTTCTAAATTATGCTATTAATTAGAACTAAATTAGCCAAGAATAATTCCTATTGATTAATTTTTAAACTATTTCACGTCTAAGATGAAGGAGAAATATCAGCAAAATAAAGAAAAGTAAGAAAGTAAAAGGACTTTTAGGAAGAATAATTCAACTAAAGGCAAGTTCAATTAACTGATGGAAAGCATGGAATAATTAGAAAAGAAATAACTAAAATAACAAGCTGAAATTTTAATACTTTGCATTTAATCAGAGTAAAAGCAGAAATATTTAATTATCGAAAATCTTAAAAAATAGAAGACTATATTCAGCTGAAAATTTTTTTGTGCCATATCGTTATAAAAAGCTAGTAGCAGTATTTTAGAGAAGTATCCTGAAGTTAGTTAAATAAAATTCATAGCCCTAATTACTAAATTACAAGCATTGGGACGTGAAAGAATATGTGAAGATGAGAAAAACCTAAGACTAGACTATCTGGTTTCCGTTCCTTAAATAATTAACCTAAGATCTATACAAGAACTAATCAAAGTATAGTATTAAGAGAAAAGGAGAAAATGCTTATCCAGCTGAGCTAAAGCAAAAATAGAAAGAAAGAAAGAAAGACAATTAAGACGTAATTCTATAAAAGATAGGGAAAATTCTTCCATTTTATGTTTAAAAGGAAGAAGTAACTTAAAAATAATAAATCTAGTAGTTAATTCAGCTCATAGCTTACTAATTTAACAACTATCTCATAATATTTTTTTAAGATCTTTTTAAAATTGAACTAAGAAAGTATCTTCTATTATGTAAGATGCAAGATTACTTATTTACGATATTCATTAATATTAGAATATTTTATCTATTTAACTAAAACTAAGGTTTATACTCAAATGATTAATTAATTGTTTAGAAATTTAAGATTTGTTTTTTATTTCACTAATGATCTCCTAAATTTACAAATCTTAATTTGAAAATTCATTATCATTATTTAAATGAGTTTTGTATATTTCTTCAGCTTTGTAGCTTTGCTTTCGTATTAGATATTTATCAATTCTTAATAATTGAAAATCAAGTTATTCTGACATTTAAGTTGTCTCTTTTCCTATTTACTATTTTTTTTAATAATAACTCTTAATATCACTACAATCCAAGCTGTAGATTAAAATTCTCTGAAAGTTTATAATCTGGAGGCGTTGAAATTTAAAGTTCTGTTTTATTTTTCCCTTTCTTCTTAATAAAGACTATTGAGTATTTTCCTTTTTGTTTCACTTTTTCCTTTTCAAAAATAACTTACAGATTCCAAATAGCTTCATCTCTTAATTAATCATAACAGTTTATTTTGATTTAGTTTTCAACTTTATTATCTTTTTACTTCGATTCTTACATTTATACCTCATTTTATGTTTCTTAGTTACTTTACAAATAAAAATTTTAATTCTTTTGCAACTTAACGTAGTACTTTCTTACAAAACTTCATAGAAAATAACTAACTTCAGTTTACTTTATATCCTTCTATTATACTTACAATAGTTAAGTACCAAATTATAGTACAGAAGAAGTTTAGGATATCATTAGTGCTTACAAAGGTAAATATTCTTAGAGTTATTATAATGATTGCAGGAAATGCTGATTGCTCGAGCTTGATCCAATCTTAGCTATTTATTGCTCTTCTATTATTGATAATATTTTAAACCTTTAACTATTAAGCTTAAGTAGTAAATTTTCCTTTTAGAACTTGAATCCAGCTAGAGGCTTCTCTAAGTTATTAGATATAGTCAGATAATTAAAAGTTTTGCTTTTGTCATTCTTTAGATTAGATATTTTAAAAAATATGATTCTTTATCAATAAGCAAATCATTTAGCTTATATTAGGTAGAAACTAAGTGATTCATTAATTAAATAAATACAAAAAGAGATACTAGCGATATACTCACTTTCATTAGCAAATATCTAAGATATTAAAGATACCATAGAAGTATAATCATATTTTAAAGTTAAGTATGATGGATAATATAATCTACTAATAGCAAACGAGTAACATCTAATAACTAATATAGAAACAGATAGCTTAGAAGAAAGATTATTTTAAAATTAATATTTAGAGTTAAAGATATTACTATGTATAGGAAGGAGTAGACTGACGCTAAAGAGTATCAAGCATCTTACGATTATTGATGCTCTTTAAATTGGGAATTAGAAAATTACATTTTTAATATTTTGCACATAGATAAAAAGTATAGTAAATAGCTATTGAGAACTGGTACTATATCCATAATACTTAAATGGCTTTATCATTATAACTAATAGGAAAGAATGATAATAACTAGTATTTTAGTTTAAGATTATTAAAGATGAAAAATTCTTAGTAATTTCACTCTTATTGAAATAATACCAATCTCTTGCATTTAAAGAATAGACAATTTCTTTTATTTCTTAGCATAAAAATAATAGGTACTATTTGAGTTTTAGTAAGCTAATACTGTATTAATGTTGGTTCTCTTGCTTTTTGATATAATAAGCATATAGCTATAGTTAGTTATGCTAAAGTTTGATATGATTATATAGAGTATTTTGATAGTAAGATAAGCAGTGTAACTTATATTTGCTTAGATTTAAGTTCTTAGGTAAAAATAAGCTTAAATGATAGTATAATAAACCCTATGCAAGATTCTTAAAGTAAGTATGCTAAATGAGAGCATTAATTTACTTGTTGCTCTGTAATCATACACATAATTCATATTGTTGGTCTTATAAAGAGAGTAATAGAAAGAAAAATCAGCTTAGAGTTAAATATATTTCTCAACAGTAGAATGGCTTTGATTTTGATCATATGAGTAGCTTGTAAGAGTTATATTGTTCTTTAGAAGGGCTAGAGAAGTAAGATTCATAAGCTGTAGTATTTTTAAGTTTTAAATTACTTTCTTCTTTAGAAATTGGATTCAAAACTCGAAATCTCTCAGCTTTTTAGATTTTATAGCAAAAAACAGAAATAAATCTAAGAGGCTAGGTTGACTTAGAAAAACTAGGATTTTACTGGATTGAGAAAGGAGTAAAAGCAGTACTTTATAAAAATAAAGATAAGAACAGAGGAGTAAGGATTTTAGATTTATAAAAGGAGCTCAGTAAATTTAGGCGGTATTAGTGTAATATACAAATTTAAACTCTGAAATAATAAATCCTCTAATAACTAAAATACCTTAAATTAAAAATTATAATACTAAAGTTTAAAAATCTTAGTATTAATAAAGACTTTAAATAAGTAAGAAAGTATCTAACTATCAAAAGATACTAATTATATCTTAGTTTAATAGTAATGCTTAAAAAGTAAATTAAAGATATTTATTTAATTAATTTAGTTATTAATAAAGATAAGACTTTTAGTCAATATCTATTATTCAAATCATTATGCCTAAACATAAAAAACTATTAACATTTCAAATTCACAATACAATTCAAGTCTTACCCAAATGGAGGATAAGTTAAGTCTGCTGACTTATTTTTTAATCAAACTTCTTAAATTACTTAGTTTTAAAATAGACTCTCAAACAAAAATAATTCATTACTGTAGCTAGATTGTTTTAAGCAAACAACGCTTCTAAAAAATGCAACAGCTAGAAGGAAAAAACCATGCTTACAAAATATTAATTTAAGAAGAAGAGAAAAAATGAAAAATTCTAACTCTTTCATAAAATTAATTAACTGAAGGTTATTAAGTGAAGGTTAAAGAAATAGCTAAGAAGGAAAGAAATTACTAAAGTTAATAAAATTATAGAGGAATCAGGTATTAATGAAAGTTTATTGAAGATTTAATAATTTTGCTACATAAGCATATCATTACAATTAAGTTATAATACAGCCAAAAGGAACAAATAAAAAAGATCAAAAAGAATCTTAAAGAAATAGCAAATCTAATTATTCAAAGCCAAATTTTGTTTTTAGATAATAAAATTAATTTAATAAAAGTGACAGAAACCTAAACCGGAAGAGAAAAAGTCTGTATATTATTTCAAGGTAGAAAAGAATAGCAAACTATAAGAAAGATTAAATGATAAATCTTATTATCAAACGAAATAAAAAATAAACTAAGAATAAGAGTAGAGGGCTAAATATTTTTAGAAGAGAAACTGGTATGAAAGTAAAAATCTAAAATTTGATTATTATTTTAGTAAGTAAGCACAGCAAATTTAAGTGACTCATAGTTAATTAAAAATGAATTTGGTAAAAAGAGACTGAAATCTAATAAAATTGTAGAAGATACTAATTGGCTTAAAAAAAGCTAGTCAAGTCCAGAAAATTTTACTTAAGAAGTTTTATTAACTTAAAAACCAAATTTTTAACTGATGTTACAAGGAAAATGAAGTCAAGATAGCAATATACTTAATCTATAATAAAATTAATCATATAGTTAAATCTCATACCTAGCTGAGGAAACAATAGCAACAAAATGATACTGTAGAAAAATTAAGAAGTAAGTAGAAAAAGCTTAAGCTTGCAATCTTCATAACTCTAAATAAACTAAGTTGTTCATGAGCTTAAATAAATTGAAATTAAAGTCTAGAACTTGTGTAAAGAACATCAGCTTTAATTATCTATCATATGTACTTGAGATAATTAACTTGCATGTAATACTTGCCTAATATCAACTCACAATCATTAAAATATACTTATATAGGAAAAAATTAGGGTCCTATAGGAGTAAAATAAAAAAGCAGTTATTATTAAATTAAACTATGCATTTATAAGATAAAATAGCTATTTTTAGTAAAGCTTAATAACAGATAAACTAATCAAAGCTTGCTACTAGAAATACCATACTAGAAGCAAGTGAGCTAATAATTTCCTAGGTTATTCATATTTGCTAATAGTACTTTAATTAAATTTTAAGCTAATTAGATAGATCAAAAGATAAGATTAATTCTAACTTATCGAAAGTACATAATTAATAGTAGCAAATAAAATGACTATGTCTAACTCGAAGAGATTATTATAGATAAATGTGAGTAATAAGCAGGAAATAGATAGTTTATAGCACAGTTACTTAACTAGAAACTAAATTAGCAGGATTTAAATATTTAAGATTAAGTAGGTTAATATATCTATTATAATGGTTTATAAAAGATATATGGATGCAAGTTATTCAAGAATAAAAAGAAAAAATAGATAACTAAAGAAAAAACATAGAGGACTAACTATCAAATCTAAATATAATATTAACTGACTAAGATCAATAATTATTAAAATAAAAAGAGTAAAGAGAAAATTAAAAATAGCAAATAGAATATAATAGATAAAATAGAATAACCTATTAATTAATAAGCTACTTTATTTTAAGAACACAATAAACAACTTTTAAAAGAATAATTTTAAACTAAAAGTAACTTTGATAATTTATGCTTTTTTAAATTCTTAAGTATATATAAAGAATAAACTGAAAGCTAATTAAGTTATAAGGAATCAATTTCCTTTAAATAGCTACTTCTTTAAATATCTTCTTAAGCTAAAAACTTGTGCTACTTATCAACTTTTAAATTTGTCTTCAGTTTGGTTTCTTAAATATAAAATTAGTCTTCCACCAAGTTCAAGATCTCGTATCTTCGTTCTCAGCTACTCCATTTTTAATTCACTTTTTTCTTTTTTAGATTTAGCTTACATTTCCCTTAAAACTTTATCTCTTTTGAATCTTGATTCTTCTTTTCGCATTCTCTACCTTTCTTAATCTATATTCTGGGTATATTTATTAAGCATCTTTATATACTTCTTTCTTTAAGAAATATAGCAGATTCTAGTATTTATGTGAGGCTTAATGTTAAACCTTGCTACGAAACTCCTTAAACTCTTAGGTATCACCAGCTTAAATTACGTTCTTATATTATACATTTCCTATTTAAATTACCAAAATATTGTAAAGAAATATTTTAAGAATCCAATAGTACTTTTGGTGCTAAATATCCTGAGGAATAGTTTTTCTAAAGTAGGAAGAACTGGTTATTCTAACCTTCTCTAATTTGACTACATATTCTACTTTCAATAGTTGATGTATCGCTTGCAATTTAGCTTGCAAGTCTGAGACAAAAGTATTCAAAGGTCTTTAAATATTGGTTCTATTTTTCTTTTCTTATACTGAAACAGTTCTTTAAATAAGCACATTTATTAAAGTACCTATACTAAATCTTATTACAACCTCTTAAATAATATGACTCAATCGCTAGTTATAATTATCTTATATATTAAAGTATTTCTGAAATAAATAATGTCTCTTATCATTAAACTAGCTAATAATGCATTTTGTTATTTCTCTTTTGCAAGATTTAATTTACTATTACTACGATTTCTTTCTTATAGGATCATTCTTTTATATTACCCTCCAAATTTTTCTTCTTCTAGTACTTAAATTGCTTATATTTATCTACCCTATCCATGTCCTATTCCTATAATTAAGGATTATTCACGCATTTTCTACTTATAGATCATAACAGTCTGACTTCCTTGATTTATTTTCCTTCTCTTTTAATCCCTTTTGTTTTTATTATCTCTGATTTAAAATGAATATGATTAATTAAAGGTAGTTAAATAGAAAAGGGTAAGCATTAGTATAGTAGCAAAAGACAAGCTATTATAAAAAATTAGGTATGAATGATACTAAAGCTGTAGCATATAAAATGCTAACTATAGTAAGATTTAAGTAACTTACTATTTTACAAGTTTAAAGGTAAAAGATAAAATAGATAGGGATTTAAAGCTTTCTAGTTATTAAGAGAAGAACTTTAGACTAATCAAGTAATAGAGATATATCATTAAGCATGCTTCTATAAAAGAGTAATATTGAATCCCCTATATTTCTAGTTTAGCTAATAGGGTAATATAAGTATCAAGCTAAGAGCTGTATTATTGAAGAGCTAACTATCTAAATGATAAGCATCTTAAGTATTAACATGACATTATCAAAGTTAGAATAATTTAAGTAACTAAAATAAAGAATGCTAAAAAATCAAAAGATATCTATATTTATTTAATACATTCACTAAGTTATTAGGTCTATTACTTTTTGTTTTAAATGCTAAAAGAACTTAAGTTTCCTTGTGATGTTAAAGACCTTTGATAAATATCTAGTCAATTATATGTACTAATGTTAAACATCTCTAAGTATTGAATAATGTTTCAACTAGTGCATTCTTAAACTTATATTTGGGCAGAAATGAAACTATCGAATATTCTAATATCATAATATAATTAAAAATAAAAAAAAGAGATATAGGAACATTCATTAGACTATAGAGTCAAGCTATGAGTATCCAATTTATTAACTTAAACTAGGAAATTATCAAGAAAAATAATTAGATTTAAATAGAAAATACTGAGAAACTTAATCTTATAAAAGTCTTAAAAGTAAAAGGACTATAAAGTTCAACAACATTATAGAAGTAGTTATCATTTGATATTTCCTAAACAATTTTTATTAAAATAGTCGTAATATATAGCAATATTAACCTGATTTCTCTTTAACTAGCTAATAAATAAGTAGAAATATTATCTTAATTAAATTATTATTTTAGAGACTTTAACTATCAGTCAGCATATACGATAACAGTACTTTAAGTTTGCACTAGTATATATATTTAGTTCAGTATCTTCTCATAAGCTTCACTTTATATCTCTAAGCTTAATTTCAGTTATTTAAATTTAATATCTGGAAAATAGTTTAGGTAAATTGGGTAATTATGATTAGCATGAAACTAATACTTTACTTGACTCTATTTTTAATCTGGTTGGTCTAGTTCTTTTCTTAATCTTATTTTAGTTATTTTAACTATTTTATCATATGGTTAAGTTAGATCTTTTCATTAATAAGTAAACTAGTAAATGTTTATTAGTAAAAGTCTTAGATATTAAAGATACCAAAGAAGTATAATTAGTAATTAGACTAAGCAGCCAACATAGTCTGTTATAGCATAAGCCAAGGATGTTATTAATAGATATGAAGCAGATAGCTCAGAAGGAAAGATAATAAAAGAGAAAGGCATATTTATGGTAGCATTGACTGGATGTTGATTGTAAAAGATGAATGTTTATAGAAGCTGAGGTAGTAAGAGAAAGAATATAGATAGGAAATAATAATGAGATAGTAGTAAATAGATTTTGGTAAATAACTGAATACTAGTATTATAATATAATTGAATAGTGTTGTAAAAATAGATTTAAAGAATGATTTAAAGAAATGAGTTTAATCTTTAGTTTATAAGTTATATACTTACTGGTTTGCTAAAATTAATAATTATTATCTAAGAGATTACTTTATATCTTAGCTTTTAAATTAATTATGAGTCATAGCAAAAGCCTTTTTCAGAACAGTTTATTAAATCTAGTATCTTACTTCTACCTTTTATTGTTATAGAATAATATGATTTATGAATAATAGATAGCATTACAAGTTTGCTCTATATAGCATTTCGAACACCACTGGAAGATAATTACCAAGTTTAACTAACCTAAAGCTAATTTTTATTCCAAGTATTAGTTATTTCTCCTTTCCTAATACCTGCTATTATAGCTATAAACTAAAGTATAATTGTTGGAACTTAAATCTAATAGTAACTAAAAAAAGGATATTAAAGCTAAGCTGAAAATAAGAAATAAAAAACTCTATATTGCAGTTTGGAGAATAAACTTAGAAAGTAAAGTTAAATCACTAGTTATAGCAGATAGGCTAAACTCTATATGTTAAGACAAAACTTGCCTATCTATATTTAGAAAAGAGACAAAGTATGAAATAGGGTTTTCAGGCTTATTACACTTCAGACGATAAACTTACTTAGCAAATTAATTAAAAACTGGGAGCGTCCAAATAAACTTTAGAATTTATAATAATAAACTAGAGATAAAGGATAATTAGGTGAATTTTAAAATAAAAGGGTTTAGATTAACTTGGAAAGGAAAAATACCTATTAGAATAATATAACCTTGAAAAGATAAGAAAAAAGCAGAAGATTTGAATTTAATACTTATAAAAAAGAACTAGCAAATTAAGACTGTAGCCAATAAAAATACAGCTAAACTCTCTAAATTCTTAAGTTTAAAAAATGAATAAAAGAAGATTTATCAAGAACTAAAACTCTTAGTATTAAAAAAGCTATAAATGAATAAGAGCTAGTCTAACATGACAAAAGATATCTATTCACATTAGAGTGAAGCTAAAAGGAATTTTAATAACTAATTTATGTGATGATTGTGAGTAAGAAGGTATAAAGATTAATAATATCTAAGATAAAACAGATTTATAATTATTGAAGTGTAATAGATTTAGGAATTAGATACTAAACAATAAATTAAGTTTCCTATTTTCCCTTTTTAAAATTTTACTCTCCAAATTTCTTCGCTTAGACCTAGATACTCTGTGATGCTAAAGTTCTAACTGAAACTACCTAAATTTTAGACTAAAAAGAAAATTAATTAAAAGTTGAGAGAGTAGAAGAAAAGAGAAGCTGCTGATACAGCTTATTTAGAAGACTAACAGAGTTAAACTTTTAAACTTTTAAACTAGTATCAGTTAGCTGAAATATATGTCAATGAGAAAGTTAAATTATTAACTCATAGAGATAGAAGTCACGGAGACTAACGATAAAAGAATAACACTATTTCGGAAAAAAGAACGAAGATTTATATAAATTAACTTTATAATTATGTTGCTATGATAAATTTCATTATGTAAAAGACCAAAATAACACTATATAAAAAGCAAAGCAATAATAGACTAAAATTAATTTATTTTTAAGAACTCAAGAGAGATTATAAGAAGGATGATAAACTATAAAAGTGAAAAATATGATTAAAGCTATCATTTACAGAGTTTAATTGAAAGAGATTAAAAATAATTGCTTAGCCTAATATTAAAATGTATGATAGAAGAAAAGATATTTAAACTAAAGGAGATTGGTAAATAATAGAGGCAAGTAAAACGGAAATAAAAGTAGGAAATTATCAAAATTGAAGTTCGTAGAAGGGAAGTAGTAGGATATAACTCAAAGAAAGTATCTAGATAAGATGGCTGTTTGATATACAAAAAAGTTGAATATAGAGGATTTGGCTAATTAGGGAAATTGTTAGATCATAAAAGGGATATAGTAAGATTTGAGGTTAAAATAAATTGACTGATAAACTTAGTTAAAAACGGTATTTCAATTAAGAAAAATGGTAATAGAGTAAAGTTTTTTAAAGGATTGAAATTTGAAGGTTAATTACTTAAGGGAAATGAATATTATCGCTGAGAAAAGATTGATAATTAGCAAGCCTGTTATTAAGTTAGGAGCACTTCCTACAATAATTTAAAGATATTAAGCCTTTATTGGTACTAATGGTATGTTGAGTTTGTTTTGTACTTGAATTGGTATGTTAAATAGAGTAAATATAATAGAAGCCTGTAACTTAAGCTGAACTTAACTAACTATCTATAAAGCTGTGTAAGAAAGTATTAAGTTAAATGCTAGTTTAAAGTATTATTTGTAAAGTATTGAAGAAGGAAACATTTAAAGTCGCATAAAAGGAAAGAATTAGAATAAAAAGATATTAAAGTCAGACATTAAATCAAAATAGACTGTTAATTAAGAGATTAAGCTATTTGGTATCTGTAAGCTACTATTGAAAGGGAAAAAGTTAAGAAAAAATGAAAATGCTGAGACTTGAAAAATGAATTGTTAAGGTGATAATTTCTAAATAGTTTTAAGAAAACATAAGGCAAACTTGGGTAAGAATAAGTTTGTTAAAGATAAAAGTAAAGCAAAGATACTTTTAGCTAATAATGATATTATAAAATTACCACTTCTAACACTATAAGCTTAGCTATTAAATAGATATCTCAAGAAGATATTATTTTATATTAATCTGAAACAATCAAGAGTTATTGAAAAGTTGTTCTTAAAGATAAATAAAGAAACTTGTTAGCAGTAAGATATGATAAATTGCGAGTGACTCTAAATACTAAGAAAAAGCCCATAGATCTTTATTAAGAAAAGAGAAACAATAAAATAGAGTTGTAGCTTTAACTACTCAGACGATAAACTTACTGAGAAAATTGAATCAAAGGCTTGGATCTTGCAGATATTTAAGATTACTAATAGAATAATAGATAAAATGAAAGGAAATTACTTATACTAAAGAATATCTATATTTTCATATGAAATGGAAAGGATAAAAATGAAATGTAAAAGCATTACTAAAGAAATACAACAAATTTTAATAATTAAGAATTTTAAATTTTGAAATAAAAGATTAGCAAATTTAGGAGTTCATTCAAATTATAAAAAACATAAGCTAAACATCTAAGCATTTAAATAATAATTTAAGTATAAACCTTATCTTATTTAAAATATCATACTGAAGAATTTTAAAAGTCTTAAATCTTATAAACTTCATAAATTAGTAAGAATATATCTTACATATCAGAAGATACTTTCTTCTTTTATTTAAAGTCAATCTTTAAGGACTTAAACATACTAATCAAACATGATATCATATTAATATCTAAGTTTTACCTTTATTTCTAATAAGAAGGTGTTATACCAACATTTAGTTCTATTTGTAAAATTTTATTACTTTTAGACGTAGAATCAAATTAGAAAACCTATCAAGCGAAGATAAATTAAATCTTTTGTTTTGGTTATGCTCAAATATAAATCTTAAAGTTTCTTCAATCAAATGTAAACTATCTAAGATATAAAAAATTTAACTCCAAATACCTCTATTTTTATTATAAAAGAAGGATAAAAGCTGAGTGCTGGTGGAAACTGCAATTTGGATAAAAAAATTATTTTAGTATGAAGCAATATGAAAGTTTTGAACTATTGAAGAAAAATTAGTTAGTAGAAGGGAATTTCAGAAGAAATTATGGGAATAAAATAGTTAATAGGGAAAGAAGTTATTGAAACTAGCAATTTAGGAATAAAAATAAGATCATTATTCTATCTATTTTTTCTTTGGCTTCTTAAGTTTAAGTAGCTGCATAAGGTATCTATCCTTTCTAAACTATTAAAAATCTAAATGTTCTCCAGCCTGCTTTTTTCTTAGTCTATCTCTAGTCTTATACTCCTGGCTCTGAACTATCTGGGTGATACAATCTTTTGATTCCATTTTTAGTGGCTTTATTTCTAAGGTGAGGTAAATTTACTGCAAGATCTTACTTTTATCTCACATTTAAAGAAAGCTAGTAATCTTTGACTGGCCATTTAGGTCCATTCTGCGTTATTGCTATATCCAATTATAGTAAAGGGAATTGTCTTTTCTTCTAAACCAACTTTTTTTGAAGTGATAGGGCAATTATTATAAGTTCTTTTTAAGATAAAGTTTGAAGCGATTTTCTGTAGTAAGCCTTTAATCAATAAGCTGAATATTCCATACAAATTCTCTTTTATAGAATTGAAGCATGAACTAAGTTATATAATTATTAAACTAATATTGGACTTACATTCTATAGATCGAAAGTTATTTCGCTAATTATGTGATAGAGGAATTTTAGGCTTAAATTGCTTTGATAATAGATACTTTTTTATGTCTCTTAGTATTAAATAAAATTTAAGTTTTAAAAATAATGAGCTTGGTAAGACACATAAATTAGAAAAGCTACTTCTTTATAAATCAGAGCTATTCTTTAAGTCTTCTTAAGCTATTCGTTTGCAATGCTTATCTGATTGTTTTAAGCTTACTATTTTAATTACTTGATATGACTTTCTCCTCATTAGGTACTAATCTTCTTCTTTAAAAATTCCTCAGTAGATCATTAGTTGCAACACATTTCTAGAGCAGGTAAGAAGTAGTTATATTAATAAACAAAATTACTTTGAAGAGTCTTAATTTTGTGGATTCAGCTTCTGATACAGTCTATTATCAATAAATCCTAAGATTTCATTTTCTCCTTCAGCTTTCTGTTTTAGCTTCGCTTTTTCCCTTTGTGTCTAGCTTTTAGTCTCTGTTAAATAACTTAGGTTTGATATAATGTGAATATAAAAGTGGAGATAGTAAATGATTTAGGTTTGATATTTAAAGGATTAGATGATATGAAATGGTTGGAGATGAAATAGAGTTGGTTAGTGATAGTTATAGTTTGGAGATGTAGAATTTAGAAATCCCTGAACTAAATTTAGTAACAATTTGTTATATTATTGGCAATTATGATTATCTACATTTGCATCCAATCTAGTGACTAGCTTAAATGAAGACTTTATATTTGTAGAAGCTTTAATTGTAGCTTGGTTTTTAAGGTTATGATGGGTTTTTTAAAGGATTGGCTAAAAGTTGAAACTAGAATAGAATTTTAAAGATATTAAAGATAGTATGATATAGTAGCATGAATGAGTATGATGGATATGGTTATGAAAATGAGGTTTGTTAAGCTCAACAATACTAATGTAAGAAGTTTCTAAAGATAGTTCGTAAACAATTTTTATTTAAATAGTCGTAATATAAAACAATATTAACTTGATTTCCATTTAGCTAGCTAATAAGCAAGTAGAAAGATTATCTTAATTAGTTATTTATTTTAGAGACTTGAACTATCAGTCAGCATATACGTTAGCAGTAATTTAAATTTGCACAAGTATACATATTTAGTCCAGCATCTTCTCATAAGCTTCACTTGTGTCTTTAAGCTTAGTTTTAGTTAGTTACATTTAATATCTGGAAAATACTTTGGTAATAAAGCAGTTATTATTATAATGAAGATAAACTTTACTTTATTCAATTTTAAAGCTGCTTAGTCTAGTTTCTATTTTTCTTAATCTTCTTTTCAATTATATTAACTATTTTATCATTTTGTTAAGTTAGATCTTTTCATTAGTAAGTAAACTGGCAGATTTTTCATTAGCAAAAGTCTTAAGATATTAAAGATACCAAGAAGAATAATTAGTAATAAGATCAAGCAGCCAACATAGTCTGTTATAGCTTAAACCAAGGATCTTATTAATAGATATAAAGCAGATAGCTCAGAAGGAAGATTTATAAAAGGACTAAAGAGAATAATGAAATTATATATTAAAGAAGCATTATGAAATTCATACTCAAGTAAGAATTTGATTAAACATAATAAGAGAGAAAGGCAGATTCATCTTAACATTGCAAGATTTGACGTTCATTAGAGAAAAATCTACCTTTATATTATTTAAGTTCAGCTACTAAGAGAAAGAATATAATAAAATAGTAAATTATAAAGAAGAAAATTAGATATTAAGAAGTAGATAGATTTGCGTTAATAACTAAGTATTAGTTTTAGTATTATAATATTGTAAAATTAATACTCTTATAAAAATAGATTTAAGCAAAGAATTATTTTAAGATATCAGTTTAATTTAATGTTTATAAAGTTATAAATTACTGTTTTGCTAAAATTAACTTTAATATCTGAGAGATTACATTAAGCCTAAACGTTAAAATTAATTATGAGTTATAGCAAAAGCCTTTTTAAAAATTGTTTATTTTACCAGCTTTCTTACTTCTACTTTTAATTAATATAATAGTAGGATCCATGAATAATAGATACCCATTCCTTCTTTTTTACTTCAAAGTGATACTTCATAAATAAGTTTTAGCTCACTATCTAATTACCAACTGAGTAGGTGTTTTTTTTCTACTTTATTTGAATGTATTAGAATTAGCTTTCTTCTTCTATGATTATAAATAACCCTATCTTCAATTCTTGATAGTCTAATCTTACTATCTTATTTAGATTCTTTAGCTAGACAACTTTCAATAGCATTAATATATTCTTTTAATTCCTTTATAGCGAAGTCATTATATACAACAATTAACTTAACCTAAATAGGATTTAGAAATATATTCTAATAGTTTTAGCAATTTAATATTGCATCTCTTAAACTTACTCTAAACTGCTGAGATTGCACAATATTAACCTTTGTTCTTTAAATTTGTCTCCACTAATTCTACTTAATTTAGTTTCTATTAGATTAATTTTTTATGCTTATCTTGTTACTAACCTTACTTGCAACTCCTAGTCTTGATATCTCTTATCATGATCGTATCTTCGTCCTATATAATATCTGGAACACCATGGAAGCTATTTACCACACTTAATTAACCTAAAACTATTTTTTGTCTTATTTACGTATATCCTGCTTCTCCCTTCCAAAAACCTCTATTATATTTTTGAACTAAAATATAGCGCCCAAAGCTTAAATCTAATAGCAACTAAAATTAAAGCTAAGCTAAAATGAAATAATAAGCTTTATTACTTTAAATTTGAACAATAGATTAGAAAGGAAAGTAAGATAGTAATTTATAATAGATAGGATAAATATATGAGTGACTACTAAGAGAAGATATATATGACTTAGCTTCTTAAACATATTAGCAATATAAACTTTAAATTAAAAATCAAGAAGCAACACTATAGAACAAAAAATAGAATCAATAACAGGCTTTTCTTATTATAAGCCTTATAAAGTGTCAAGCAAATATTTTATAATTAAATATAGTTAAATTAAATAGACTTAAACAAGGCTAAAATAGGAATTATTTTTAATATCATAGCAGATATTAAAAGAAGAGTGTTGATCTAATAAAGGTGATAAGTAAGTTTGAAGCTACTTTGTATTGATTTTACTTGAAAGAGAAAATAAATTATCTTAACTTAATATAAACTGTATGAAAAAAGAAAAAATAAGCAAATTGAAGGAAGATTCATAGATAAGCCTTAATCCAGAGGCAAGTAAATTAGCAGCTTAAGATTAAAATTAAATTCAAATAATTTAAGAATAACTAACAGATCTAAGAGGGTAAATTTTCTTATTTAGGATTATTTTTTAAACCAAACATCTAGAATTATCTTCAGTCTAGATTAGAACTAAGATCAGCTTGTTCAGATTAATAAAATTAAATAAAATCATAGAAAATAAATAAGTTCGCTAAGTGAGCACTGGGACAGTTTTCAAAATTTTTTTACCAAAAGAAGATATTTTCGTTAAAATTTAAAAGCAGGACTATATAAAAGGGAAAAGAAGCCAAGAAAATTAATTACAGATCTGTAATAAATATGAGAATATGGAAAAATTATAAATTGATGAAAGAACAAGAAAAATCTGAAGTTATAGAAAGAACTAAAAAATTAAGACACTTAAAAAATCCTTTATAAGAACTTAAATCTATTATATTCCAAGAAAACAAACAATTCAATTTTTAGAGACAGTGAATATCCTTATTTCAAGATAATAAACTTTTATTAACTAACCAATTTTCAAAGTTGTTTATTCCTTAATCAATTAACAAATCAGATTAAAATAGTTTTATATTAATTAACTTCAAAAAATAGATGATTGTTGCTATAAAATATATTACCATTTTGTCTTTGTAATATCATCAACTATTGTAACTACATTTTTTCTATGAATCTACTATGATCTAAGCCATAAAACCCTTGAAAGCTTAATTTCTTATCCCTTTATTTTTAACTCCTTAGGGATCTCTTTTTCCATCATAGAAGTAATATCTTTTGGTAAAATAATGGTCAAAATAGATATATTATAAAGGCTTATTATATTAGAACACTCAGCTAATATAATAAAAGAACTATGCTAAATTCTCTTTTAACCTAGTAAACTAAATTAATTCTATATATAGCATTCTAAAAAGACAGTTTAAAATAAAGAGATATTTAACTGTCTTAAGTAAAAGAATATCAAATCTCTCTTTACTTAACTCTCTTTAATCTCTCAGATTTTCTCCTTTATCATCTTTTTAAATCTATTCTATAGTACTACTAGATATGACTTTTACGTTTGGAGGATAATTGAATATAGAAAAAAGCTTTTAAAATATAGATTATATTTGTTTTAATGATAAAGTAATTAATAAAATAATAATAATCATTAACATTTAAATTATCAAAACAAGCATCCAGAGTTTCAGTAGTTTATGTATACATTTAACACTTATAAAAAAACGCTAACTAATTTCTATAATTTAAGACTATTTATCTAATACCTAGATTAGTCATTTCCTATTTTTCTTAGATTTTATCTAAAAATAAATCCAAAATAATTATTATTATCAATAAGACTGCATTAGAACGGCTAAGCTCTTTAAATATTATTTATTTTATTTATCTTTTAATGGAAACTATTTGGAAATTCTGTTAATCAGTATGAGCAAATAAATCAAACATGAGTAATTCATTTATAGTAAAGATATGTTTTAAAGTCACTACCAGAGTGGATAGTTGTCTGGATACATTTTATCTGATTTTAGATGAAACTTGGAATCTTCCTTAAGTTTAGAAGTAAAATTAAATAGAACTAGGCTATTATTAAATTTCTTTAGAAGTATATTTTCTAAGTAGTTAAGATACAATTCATTTGAATGCTTACAAAATTATATTAATATGGTTCTGCAAAAGTAAGAGGTCCTCCTAATCTTTCTTAATATACATCAGAATTTTTATGCATTTTTATTAGTTAGAAAATGTTCGAAGGAAGAACGAAATTCTTAGAATTAGATGCTAAATTTAAGAGAATGAAGGAAATTAAAAATATATAATATATTCTGCGTATGAGTTGCCTTACCTTATTGTACTTCCTTTTCTATTTTATTTAGATTTTTGTGTTTTAAACTGAAAGCTAGATTTACTTATATTTGATGGAATTATATAGTGGTGATTGAGTGTATTCAACTAGCTTTATTTATGAGAGAGACTTAATTTTAAGGAGTTAATTATAGCGTTGGAAATAAAACTTGCTATAGAATAGTCGGCCTTGCTGATTGTCAATCTAGATATTCCCAACTATATTTATAGTTTCTACATATTAGTATCAGATATAAAAATACAGCTGAGAAGAGAAGATAGACTTAGATTCTAAATAATAAGACCCAGATAGCATAATTAGCTTCTAATTTATCAAGCAATATGCATAAAATCACCGTCTTATATAAATTAACCTTAAATATTATAATTATTAAATCTTTCTCCATTCTATCGCTCTCATATGCAAATTCCCTCTGAGCACCTTAGCAACTCTTCTTTATTAATTAACTCAAAATTAAAAGAAGGAAAAGGAAGCAAATAAAAGCAAAGGTCTTTAAAGTGAGCTTATATAATCTGTTAGATTAGAATATGAGATTGGTATCTTTTAGGGGATTTTACTTTTATTATCCTCTTGCTTTAGACATTCAACTATGAAGTAAATTTAGACATTTCTAAGTATCGTTTAGGATTGAAAATATTTAATTGATGAGCATAAATAAGATATAAACATAGAATTGAGATATAGCTAATAATGCATAAATGGTGAAAGTAAAGTTAATACTTTTTGGAATTTAAAGTCCTTTTAATAGATATATTATGAGTAAGTGATTAATTAGAGAATACAATAACTTGATATTAAAACTAATGATTAGTATTGAAGAAGATTGATGATAGAGTATTCTTAAATGACTAAGATATGATAAAACGGTGCTATTTAAAATAATTCTTAATCATTGAAAGATTTATCTTATATAAAAGAGACATCAAAAACTTTTAACATGCTAATGAGACTTAAATATACTGTGGTAACCAAATAAAAGAAAGTAATTATTAACCAGCCACTACTTAAACTTCTTATCTCCTCTCATTATAATAATATAATGTTATTGCAATAAACTTCATAACTATAAACTTAAAATCCTAGAAAGTCCTCAACATTTAATTTAGAGTAAAAAAGTGATAATATCTGTATACTTCGGCTTTCTACAGTTATAATCAATACTCATATAATTTAAATATGACAATCATATGATTTTTGATATTCAGCAGATTGATATAAAAAACTAAATATAGTTGATAGTACAATAGTTGGTAATGTTAATAATAGTCAATTTATTTATGTTAGGAAGGTAAAAATAGTCTTTATTGGAAAATCTAAGATTTATTTTTTAAGTAAGAGTGCTTAAATGAAACGAAATTAGATAAGGAATTAATAAAAGAATAAAAAGACTTTTCAATACCATCATAACGAGAAAATTATAAGAGAAGAATAAATAGATTAAATATCTAAAATTTATAAGAGACTGCAGAAGTAGATATGATCTACTAATCTCGGCTAATCTCATATTCTTTATCTTATAAAAAAGAATAGTTAAGTTAGAAGAAATTAAGGAAAACATTTTGCTAGAATTAAGGGAGATTATAGTAAGGAATGATAGTGAATTAGTTAATCAGTATTGGTTTTTTTTAATTTTAAATTTAAGAACGAATTACTAGTATCGATTGAGTAACCATTTTTATAATAAATAGAGTCATAAAGATTAACTCAATTCTGCTATTATCATAGAAGCATTAAGGAATAAGAAAAACAATGCTAAGTGGGAAAAACTTAATCCATGTTATTAAGGGTAAAGGACCAAAGAAAAAACACAATAAATCTATTATCTTTAGAGCGAAACAAATAATTATCATTATTAAGATTTCTTAATCCTAGAGCCAACTTTCAAAAAATAATAGAATCTAAGCCAGTCATTTGGTTAAAAATAAGAATAATATCTGTCAAGATTTAAATTAAAAGGTCACTTAATCTATTTTAATTATCTAGGATATCATTTCAAAACTTGACTACAATATAATATCACTAAAAGGAAGTTTAATCTTCTTCTATTCGCTGATATTTATCTTCAGAAAGTAAAAATAATTAAAGATAAAAATGTATATATCATCGCATTTCTATCTTTAATTTCCTTTATTCTAGCTTTAAATTTTTTTCTACTATCTAAAACGTAATGAAGGTAACTATTTTAATTTCCATCCATATATGGTCACCTTAAATAATCTTTAGTTCTCACAATAGTCTCAAACTATTTATATCTATGCATTAAAAATATTCTCCGTATGATAAACTTTAAGCGTAAATATTCTTAGCTACATGCATATTCCCACATAAAACTATAAACAATTACCTGCGATAAATAGATATTTATAATATGTTACTAAGTATTATGTAATAGAGGTAGAGGCTAAATGAAGGTATTATTATCTCAATATTTTTTGGTTCAATTTTTGTGAATTATTAAGCTATAGATGAGGAAGCCTTAAGTGCAGATGGGAATTTATCAAACTGAAGTATTATATAGTTGATTATAGTTTAACAGGTTTTATCTACTAAGACCATAATAAATTGCTCTAAATAAAGTCACCAATATAATATAATTGCTTTTGCTTGATCATCAAATATCAAGTTCCATTTAATCACTTAAAAGTTCTTAATATAATAAATAAAAATAACAGTATAAGAGCTTACAGATAATGAACTTATATATTTTAGTGGATTTCAACGAAAGAAGAATCAAATCTTAACAATGGTAAATTTAAAATAGAGCATATCGTTAAGATTTTTTACTGAATCTTATGCAAAAACTTTTAGAGCTTTGTATACATATAATAAGTATGATATTTGAGGATTTATTAGTAAGATATATAAAAATCATTTTATGATCTTTTATCAATTTACTTAGTCTAATAATATTAATAATTTTGCATGTTCAACTAATAATATTTTTTATCCTTTTAATATCTGTAAGCTATAATATATTTAAAATAGCTTAAACTAGATTTATAAACTCATCAACGAGCCAGTTTTACCTTTGTTCTTATCTCAGCTAATAGCTAGATGAACTCTGTCATTATATTCATACCAAATCTTTAAAGTTAAAGTTTACTTTTTTTAGACCATATTTGTACGTATCTTGAAGTATTTGGTTAGGATTTTTGTATATTTAAACGTAAAATTATTTTTGATAAGTTCTCTTAAATTTTAAAGTTCTCAACAGTTAACTTTTGCTAAATCTCTTTTAAAAGAGCCTCTATAAGGTTACAAGGGTTTCAAGAAGTTATTTATGTTATTTAATTCTTTATGAATAAACTTCATTTGGATTATGATGATAAAAAGTTTTTTATCTTGCAAGAATTTTATCTGGATCAGCTGATTAATTAAGATTGATATTCCTAAGATACTTGCTTTGAAATGTTTGCATACTACGTGATGTCCTCTCGAAATATCGTGATAGCTATTTAAACTACTCTATAGAGTTTAAATCCAGTTTCTTCTATTCTACTTAGAAGCTAATATTAATCTTTATATTTACTGAATAAAGATTTCTTAAGTCTGATTCTTTCCTTTTAGAGTTGTAGTAAGATAGATAATTTCATCTTTAGATCAGAAAGCTCTTTAAGACTCTAAGCAGTATTTTTTTTAAGTATTCTACTCTTATCAAATTCATAAATTAGAGGGTACTTGAAAAAATTCCTTAAAGGAAGCTAATGTATTTGCTTGCTAAGCTGATCAGAATTTTTATTAATCTAGTTTAGTTTATAAGAAAGAAGCTGGGAACATTTTTAGCTTTTAAGTTAACAAAAATATTCCTTTTAAGTTTTTTAATTCTTTTTAGCTTGAGTTGCTTTCAGTAAAAACAGGTCTATCTTCTTTTTCTTAGTTGTTAGACTTAAGTATTTAGTCCATATTGTCTTTAAGTCTAATTAGTACCTACTAATCTAAACAAGTTTTTACCTAAAGTTTTTATTTTCTAAGTTATCTTTTACTAATTCTCAATAAGCTGCTTTTTTATTCTTAGTAAAAGAATATTATCCAAAACTATCTAATATGAAGATCTTATTTCATACCTAAATGGTATGAAATAAAGGTGATAATGATTACATAGAATCTTTTTGCTTATAATTGAAATATCTTTAAAGAGTAAAATTGATAATTTATATGCTAGCTTTTTGGTATGAAGAATAAATGGTAAAATTTAAGTTTCTTATATCTGCTTTTCATGCATTTGTCTAAACAGTTAGACTACCTAGAATTAATACTATCCAATTCCAATTATAATTTCTAAGCTTACTTTTCTCTATTAAACTTGTTATCTAAATTTTATATATTACTTCCTGTATTTAATTTCTTAATTAAATGATTACCTATATATAATAATCTGTTCAGTTTATTTCAATTAAGAAACTATATCCAATCTTATAAGTCACCAATTCCTTCATTCTTACTACTTTTTTCTTAACTGCTACCATATCTAAAACAATATGTCAGCTCTCCTATCATTTATTTCAATCATACTTCCTCACTAAGTAACTCAAACCTTTTTTATTTCTCACTGTATACTTAATCTCTAGGCAGCATTAAAGCAGTCTAAAATAAGTATAATCTTTAAAAGCAATAATATATTAAGTAATATTTGGTTAACTCTTTAAAAATAAATGCCAGCAACTAAATGTGAATATATGAAGAACAAATTAAATAAGAGCTTAGAACTACTAGAAAATCGGAATGTGGCTGTATAATCTGTGGAACATCCTTGGAATCCATTTATAACATCAAAAATCATTTTATATGTAACAAACACAAAATCCCTTTATAAAGACCAATCGAGGCACTATAGACCATTAATTTAGCTATCTAATAAGAAAAGATATTTTACCTTTAGGACATCTGCTAGATACTCAAATAATAGTAATACATTTTTAGTGTCTTAAGGCATATTATAAATAAATTTAATGGGATTAACTAGGTAGATAAATATTTAAATATGCTAATTTTATATACTCATAAAAAGGATAATCAATATTTTTACCAAGCCTCTATGCTTGGCAGAACATTCGCTTAGTAACCGAAAGGTCCGTGGTTCGAGCCCACGTGGAAGCTTTTTTATAATAAAAATGGTAAAATATGTGAATATAGAACAACATTTATTCAATATAAAAGGACAAGAAGGGAGTCGAACCATCGACCTCTGGATCTGCTTATTTCAAGTTAAAAGTATCTAACTCAAAGTTAATTATCTTACCTTCTAAGAAAACAACCATTTTGGTCTTTTTGAAGAATTGCTGCTTTATATGTTTAAAGTACAATTGAGTTTATATAGTTCTAGTAAACTAGTAGTGGGTAAATAAGCAAATATAGAATATTTCTGATTAAAGTACTTTGTAATAAATTATTTGGTAATGATAGGCATCTTAAATTTGAGGATTATACTTTCTTAAATAAACTTAATGCTTTGATAGTAAGAGTGAGTTATTAAACTACTTAGTTATTTGCCCATCTGAATCTAAAAGTTACAGATTAAAAAATTTTAACTACCTTTGTTATAACTTGACATACAAGCTAAATGAAACTCTAATAGTTTTTATTGAAATGTTGGATCTAAATTACTACTTCTAACTCTAAGTTATTAAGATATGATTCATAATGAAATGTATCTAAAGCAAATTAAAATAATAATTATAAAGAAATATTATTTAAATTAGAAGAATTTGCTTAATTTTCTATATGCTAGTATTTAGTTGCTTAGTAAGATATCTTTATTTTCTTCTTTATTTACCAATGTTTTTTCTTTCTTCTGAACTTAGTTCTTTGTTGAAGGATTTATTCAAATGTATTTAAACTGATATTTTTTCAGCGTTATTTGTATAATAATTAGAATTTTTTAATGATCAAGTTAATTTTTCCTTCTCTAAATAAATAAATATAATTCAGTTTAAGATGGCAACATCGTAAATTCAGTTATTTAGTTGTTTAAGGTTTTATTTTATGTGTTTCTTTTAAAATGTTTAAGCTTTTTAAGTAATTCTCTTATTTGCTTGCAAAAATAAGAATTAACTCTTTAATTTTGTTTAGAATGATTTAATTGTTTCAGCTCTTCTTCAATGCTTCTTGAATTATGGTTGAACTTTGATTTGGCTATTAAATATTAGGAATTTTGAAGATTATTGTAAATTTTATTTTAAACATAATCCTCTATTAGGTATAATTATCTAAAAAAATATAAAATTAATAAACAATTAATAGATCTGAGTGATCTAAAAATTTATAGATATCTTTCCAAATAATCTTAAGTAAATCTAATTTAATAGCAATTTTAATATATTTTGAAATAATATTTGATTCCATAGAGAATAGATTATTATTAGATTAACTATGAAGAATTAAATTACCTTTGGGATTAATATAAGCATTTAAATCATTCTACAAAAACCTTAGTTCATTATTTATTTAGAATTTTAGTCTATTTTAATATAACAATGGAATTAAGCAGAGAAGCTCACAATAACATATGATAGCCCCCTTTGCATATGAGGGGATTATGATATTTTCGACCGTATAATGGAATGTAATTAGTAATTAGGTATAAGGAAATGACTATAGTATAAAATTGGGAGTTTTGAAATAAAAAATTTGATTCTTAATGATTGAGTCTATATAAACGTATTTCCTAAAAGTTAAGAATTATAGGTAGAATTACAAATAAAAATATTTCACAGATTAATACTTGGTTGATGAATGGAGCTATTTAAAATAGATATTAATGAATAATCAGAAGATGTTTAGATAAGAAATGCGAAGAGGAAGTGATTGACTAAACTTTATAAATTTAAATGTCTTTAATTGAAAGAAAAATTCTGATAATAAAAGATGTAAAAAAATATTTGTAGTTTAAATTTAAATTATTTAATAGCAATACACATAAATCTGAAAGATAAGCTATTAAAGTAATGGAGATTGATATTAGAGCTTTTTTAAAAAATGTATTATTATAATTTAAAAACATTGAAAAATATATATTAAGTAGCTAAGATAATTGTAAAAATTAAATATATTATAGTTACTAGAAAGAAATAAAACACATAGATTCATATCAATTATAAAAATTAAAAAAGTAGCGAACTAGCAAAAATATTCTTTTATTATATTAAAAATTAAATAAAGAAGTAGTTAATAAATTATTTATTTTAGAGTTTGAAGACAACTTGGCTTTAACCGTGATGTGTTTTCTGAACGTCTTTAACAAAGAAGGAAAAATTAAAATAAAGAAATTTTTGCTTTGAGTAAATATTGATAAGATTATATGCTTAAAATAGCTATCTTTAATTACAAAATTTAATTTCTAAAATCTGGTTTCTTTCCGAAAATATTCTATCAATACTAAGATTTCAAACATAAATAAACTTTAAATGCTTATAAGACATAAACTATGCCTCATTGAAATTAATAATTTTTAGAAACAATTGAATTTATAGAAACATAGTAAAGATAATATTTTTTAATTTACTATTAGAAATGTAAAAGAATGAAAGTAAATATTAACTTATATATAGTAAATTTTTAAATTAATTAAATAATAATTAACTAATAGTCTAATTAAAACATTATATTTTATAAGAATATTTGTTATAAAATTATTACTAATAAGCATGTTTTACATAAATAGCATTATATTTCATATGGTATTTGTTAACCTATTCACTTAAAATATTCTAAAACAGTAAATTTGCATTTTTAATTTAATTTTCTTTAAATTAAATTTCTATTGAAATGTTTAAAATATTGATTATAAAAAATAAAACTACATTACTTTAAAATTTATTAAGATATAGCATTTAAATAATGTTTTTTGAAAGCATAAATCTATAAGTATTAATGTTTTATATGACCAGTTTATAAAGCTTTTTATAAAAATAATAAAATATTGTAATATCATTATACCAATAATATTAATACAGCTAAATTTAATTATTCATCATAGATTCATATAGCCTTAACATACTTTGTAGTTTAATCATTCCTTTATAAAAGTTACTTCTCTAAGTTATATAAGAAGAATGCTAAAAGATAATAGTAATAGAGTTGAAAATCTTAATTTAAATGTTAAAACTGTAATGCTTTTTCCTTAAATAATGATAATTTAATATATATCTGCTATAAACAGTTTATTTAATTAAATTTACTAAAATAAGAATATAATTAAAAATACTATAATATTTTACTAATTTATCAAAAAACTACCTAAATTAATGCATTATTCATTAATATACCTTTCTATTAAAATTAAAGGTTTACAAATATTTAAGATACTTATTATTTTAATATATTTAAAAATTATTACTAAAATTAAGCAACTTCATAGATTGCAAGATAGATAATAAGTAAGAATTTTAGAATGTTAAAAAAGAAAAAAAAAACTTTTTGGAAATTGACAATTAGTTCGAACATGTTTTCGTAAATCAAACACGAAAAAATAATTTCTTCTTTGCAACTTAGTGTAAAGATTTACAAAAAAAAATATGCACGAAATCATTTAGACAATAATTAAAAAATAAAAGAAATACAGAAAAAGTTTTTAGTATAAGTAAAATTAAAATTAAGAAAACTTTAGCTTAGTTTAAATTAGGAAAATTGGATAAATTATTGCTAAGTTTAAAAAGATTAGTATTTATTTTTAATCTTTAATTGATGAATTATAAAATTATTATTTTTATCTATTCATAAATATTTAAGAATTTGTATAATAATCTAAATAAAATGGTAAAAAATATTAATAACTATAAATGGTTGTAAGTTTATTTATATTTATAATGTATTTCTATATTTGCTTATTTTTAGTTGTTCTTTTAGCTACAAAATAATTATTAATGTAACTATTATTCAATTTTGTAATATCTGAAGATTCTATAATTTTAATAGATTTTAAGATTATCATAAATAGTAAAATGATAATACTAAAATTAGTATGCTTAATTTTTGAATATGATTTATGGATTCAAATTTTTCTGACAACTTTAGTTTTAAAAAAAATAACTAATTGCTTTTTGTTCAGCTAGAAAATTATCAGAATAATTATATTTTTAAAACTTTAACCGCAAAATGTAATTTTTATCTATTAGTTATAATAAAAAACTAGCATAACAAAATAAAATAATTTGAATATAAAATTACTAACTAATTAATTTTTATTTTGCTATTTAATTTTTACAAAATTAACGATAAATTATAATCAGAAATTAAATTTAAAAATTTAAAAGAATATTATTATTGGAATTAGGAAATAACTTATGAAGAGTAAAGATAAACATTATTTTAAGATTTAAATCTTTAAAATATAAAAAACTCTCAATCAATTTCTTTTTTTATTTTATATCTAATATTTTGTCTATAAAGAGAAAAACAACTGAGGATTCATTAAATGTTAATTTATTTAAAAATGTTTAAATGCTGAAACAAGGTTGAGTAAATTTTGAGCTTAATATAAACTAATGATATAATCACAATAAAGGAACGTTAAATTATATAAATTCTTCAAAGCAAAAAATAAGATGAATATAAAAGATAGAAGATATAAAGAAAAATTCTAAAATATATAATAGAAAACAGGAAAGAAGTTTAAATATTTATTTATGTTTATATTTTATAAACATATTAGCTAAAAATAGAAAATGTTTTAAATAAATAAATAATAAAAATTTTATAAAATAAACTTTATTAGCTTAAACAATATAAAAAGTAATTATCACAATAGTATATGTATGAAGAAACTCTTTTGCTAACTAATTTTTTAATATTATGAACTAAAGAAGCTCGGTATTTACTTTAAAAAGTTTTTAATTGTTATTTACTAAAATTAGATTACTTAAAACATTAATTTTTCTCTTTTATTCGCTTAAAAATTATTTATTTTAAGAATTTATTTATCTTTTATTATGCTTAACCTTAATAATCGATCTTATCAACATCTTTTCCAAAAGATCATTTAGATCTGTAAGCAAGCTTGTTTTAATTAATTGTATGCCCTTTCGATTTGTTCCCTATTTTGGACATCTTTATGAAATCTTTATAATTTTTGAATATCATATTAATATTAATTCCTATCTGATGTATATGATATTCTAAAATATTTTTACTTAATTAGCTTCTGATTAGATAAGATTCAGTATGATATTTTAGTGAATTCTATAATTCATAAAAATATTTTGAAATAGAGTTTCAAAAATGTATGTTAATTAGATTATATAGCTTCTAATTCTATTTCTTTTGATTTATTTTAATTTATATATATTTTTTTACTCTTTAATGCTGAATTTAGAATATTTTTATAAAGGAAACTTCCTATAGATTACTATTTTCTTCTGAAAATAGCTAAATTTTTAATAAATTCTATTTTGAATAATGATTTCTTTTAATTTAAATAATTTATAATAATAGCAATATTTTATTTTAGGTATATTCAATTTATATTTTTAATAACTATCTATTGCTATAATTGCATAACTTTTAATTATTATTATTCTTATTTATTTATAATATAATTTTTTGCTTATAATATCTTTCCAATATAAGATAGTATATAATTTATATTTCTTTGGAAGTTTTTAAAATGAATAGAGCAATCTTAAAATAGTAATAGCAAATAGGTATTAAAATAAATAAGGGTTAAGAATGTTAATATTTATAATCTAAATGATTAATTTTAGTTACTAAATAATTATAAAATTAGAAATATAAAAATGTATATTGAATAAAAGCATTCTTTATTTCAAATTACATTTGTAAGACATAAATTTAAATCTAATTAATTTAAGTTGTCATATTACCATTAATCACTAAATATAATATTTTATTTTATAAAATTTACTTTTTATCTGTTATAAGTAAACTTAATTCTTTATATTATTGTTTAAATCAAAGTTCTTTTACTTATTTTTTAAATTAAACTTAAAATCTAAAGACAATTATTTTCTATAATTTATTGCTTAATAGTTTTTCCTTCCATTAAGATGATGTTAAAATATTTTAATCTTTTTACTAGATTTTTAAACAAATATCAGGTTCTAATATATATGTAACCTAATTTGCTTTAATAATCTCTTTATTTATTAATTATTTTACAATTAAAACTGCTATAATTTAGATATTTTCTAGATGTTTAATAACTTTTAATGTAGAATATTAATTAATGTCCAATATCAATAATTAAGATAATAATTAATGAATGTATGCAGTTTAATATAACTAATCCTAATATATTATTTAATATACTTATCTACAATATTTAAATATATTAAATCTATAACAATTATATAATTTATTCCTATCTAATAATTAGGATATTTCATTTTAATATTAACCATTATTTAGTATCAAATATAAATGTCATCAATATATAACCATATATTTCAGCTTCATGTTTTTTCTTTAACTTAAATTTAATATAGTATTAGAATTTTAAACCTTATTTACTATTATAAAAATTAATTATTTACTAAAAATATTAATTCTCAATGCTTTTTGCTTTAGACTACAGAGGAATTAGTAAGAAAATATTTTAGAGGTTAAGCAAATAATCAAATTAAAATTGTAAACTAAGGAATTCAGTACCATAGTAGGATTTTATTAAATTGAATATCAGTAACAATCTTTTTTTCTTATATGTTAATAAATATTTAACTTTTTTAACAAAATTAATTAGTTATTTATTAATATATAGTCCCTTTTATGCATAATTATGATACTTAATAATCAATTTTTATAATTATAATAATAATTAATTATAGTGATACCATCCTTGTTGGGTTCATCACTTTTAAAAAGTTTAATAGTTTTTTGTTAAATTTTCCATTTCCAGTTTTCTTTTTGGTCATTTTCTTAAAGTACATATATTGCTGTAGTGCGTTCTCCAATCTTGATCATTGGAAACTAATTTCAATAGAGTTCCATTTCAGGCATTTGTCTATTTCTTCTTTATTGTGCATATGCAACGTCCC